>JAUCMT010000154.1:18641066-18656314 GCA_032357475.1 Enteromius thamalakanensis | reverse complement strand
GAATAAAATATCCAAAAACCACTTGCACAGTGTTATATATTTCATGCAGTTGTGTACTTATACTATCTCAGAAGACATATACAAACTGGGGCAAGACGATATTGGAACAGTCAACAAAATAAAACAAGACAAATATCGGCGTGGCGTTTCCAAAATGGACAGAGACTCTGCTCTCACATGTGTTTTAATAGATGGCGTGTGTGTGCATGGTTGTTCAATTCTCACTGCTGTGTGTGTGTGTGTGTGTGTGCACTTTGATGGGCCAAAGAGCACAAATTCCTACTATACCTGGCCACATGTCATGTCCTTTCCTTTCCCAGTTATTCACTGTTCAAGTAATAGTCAGGTGGTTAGGTGATTAAAAAGATATAAATGAGCTTGATAAGTGAGCATGATTTGTGAAAACGACATCTCCCATCATGCCCAGCTCCTTCATTGAACTTTGCCTCTGTTATTGTTTGAAAAATGCGGCCTCTAGTGGTGTACACTTACATTTTGTACCTTTAAAGCTAGATGCGATGCAATTCCAACTCTGCTTACACAAAGAAAGAAGGCGGAGCTATTATTCTGGCTGTAGTGTTGCTGCAGGCGCCATGTTCTGGAGACACTGTGTTTCATTGTGAAAGTGAAACTACTTTGTTTGTGCTTCCAAAAGAAGAGAAATGAGAAATCAACAACTAGAAATCAGTGTTAAGTTGCTTAATACTTACTATTCAAACAGCCATTCTCCAGCCATTCTCTTACTATAAAAACAAAGTTTTGAGCAGTGAGGGTAGTCCTTGTTTGTTGTTTTTCCTATCACGAATGCAAACATTATGTTATGTTTACGAGGTGCATAAAAAGACTACTAAATCATGATAATCAGTAATTATGTCTCTGAATGCAACAAATGCCTCATTTATAATGTATTTTATTGTTCTGGTGTCATAGTGCCAGGACGCAGCATCACGTTATGGTAAAGGGAGTGAATATAACATTTATATACAGCCAATTACAGTGCACTGGATAGCTGGCCAATCAGACCACACCTCGTCTTTTTGTTACAAATCGACACACAGGAGGCGGGGCTTTGAGAAGAAACAATAATGTACAGTATGTGGACAATAATGGGTCTTATTCACAAAACATCCGTACACACAAATTTTTGCATACAGATATTTTCACGAATAAATCAGCAAAAACTTTCGCACTAAAATTTATTCTAAATGTAGGAACCACACATACGCAAGTATCATGTATGCCTGGGGCTTTATAAACATGTATAAAGAACCCTAAATATAATTAAATATGTTATTTACAGATTTGCTGAGATAAACATAAATAGCTTCCACCTCTGACAGCAAAACCTCACTTTCATTATCATTAAAGGGTTGGGGGGGCAGGAACATGACCATATATGGAACACAGGAAAACCAAATCAAAACCAAGACAGCTAGTGACCAATAACATAGATCTGGCCGTGACATCATCTCCCCCTCCCAGAAGGTGTGTCCTCACACCTAGAGACAGCCATAAAGGGAGAGAGGGTGGGCGTCCTGGAGGCTGCATGGGGCGGAGTCACTAGATGCCTCCAGGACAGCATCGTAGCCTTGACGGTTCATGGCGGATCAGGAACCTTGGGCGGCCATGACCAAATCCCCTCCCTACCCACCACTTCCACGACCCTAATCCTTTGTGATTTATGTTCAATAGTAATGTGTTCTTTTCCGCAGATTATGCCATGGAGCATCTTCAGCAGCTGTTAGATAAAGCTCAGGCTGCTGCTGGGAGGCTGCTCAGGTTCTCCGTCTTCTACCGTAATCAGAGTCCTGAATACTTCCATTACGTCAGGTTAGAGTCATCTGTCATCCGCAGTCTCTCTGCTGCTTCTACATGTGTCTTTCTGTGACAGCTCTAAGACTGCAGTGTCTGATTTATCTGGGATTCAAGAATGCAAGTGAACTGGATATCAAAACAGACTCGGTTTACTTCATTCATGTTTCTTGTTTCATTGCGTGAATCACATCAAAATGTAATTGCTTTTTAATATCTAGCCATGTAATTTCAGTTTGTCTTTGCCATGCAGTTTGTCATATATCATGCACTTTCAGTTACTAAGCATGGCTAATACAGGTCTTCAGGGGTTAGTTCACCCCAAAATATACATAAATGAATAAATAAAGTACTCTGCCTTACGTCATTCCAAACCTGTATGAGTATTTCTTCTGAGGAACACAAAATAAGATGTTTTGATCAAATAAAAGTCAATGCATGGGTTCCAAAACAACATTGGACCTCAACTGCCATTGGATGAGTAAATGCAATTCATTGTTGCTGACTATTTTATGTCTTTAAAGGGACAGTTCACCATTTAAAAAATGTAAATTTTGATGTTTACCTGCTGACCCCCAGGGGATCCAAGATGTAGGAAAAAATACTACTGTGACCAAAACAGCCTGGTTACAAACTTTCTTTCTTTCAAAATATCTTCCTTTGCTTCCGGCAGAACCAAGAATCATACAGATTTGAAACTACTCAAGGACAGAATTCAATTTTTAGGTGAAATACTCCTTTAATTGGACTAAATGTTTGGAGAAGTCCAGCATACGTCACCAGAGTGAAGTCTGTAGCTTCACAGGAAAACTGAGTAGTATTTTGATTGAACGGAGCGAGGTTAAAATAATGAAGCATGCATTGATGATTAGTTATTTCATGTGAACTTTAATGTCGAGGTTTAAGGTGTTTCAAACGACAGGTTATTTCTTTTTCTACATCTCTGTACACAGGTCAGAGTGTGGAGGTGCAATGCTCCCCTCTTTCAAAGACAACAGTGGAAGTCACGGCTCCCCAATCAATGGAAAGCTCCGTGGAGTCTTCCTCAGCTGCAACACAGAGTTCGACACAGGCCTCCCTCCTAAAGACTCCCCGTACGGCCCTATGCGCTTCCAAATTTCCGCTGACCGTCTCCTCACCCCGAGTACAAACCTCTACTTTGCTGACTTCTACTGCATGTACACAGCGTACCATTATGTGGTGCTGGTGCTGGCTCCTGCTGGATCGGAGGGGGATAACTTTTGCAACAGCCGCCTTCCACGACTGGACCTGTCAAGTAATCCCTTCCTGACGTACACGCCTGGAGACGCATCGGTCTTCTGTCACGCCAGTGACGTCATTCTGGAGCTGCTGTACACAGAGCCCTTGCTTCTGGAGCACGGCATACTGGCTCAGATCAGCGGGCGTCACCAGCTCATGAGCCTTTCCACCGCAAACGCCAAAAAAGACCCGAGCTGTAAGGTGTGCAATATAAGCGTGGGCCGCTGAGCTATGGCTGCTCTCACTGGAAGTGCAACCAGAAACCATGGTCATGAAGAACACGGCCTGCAAATGGACCCAAAGTTCTAACAAGAATCTGAATAAATATTCACACTTATGAAAAGAGCTGAATCTGAAAAGAAGCCAAAGGCCCTGCACAAGAGAGGCAAGAATACATAAATATGAATGAGGTCATGATAGTCCAGCTACTAGTCTGGCCATATGATTGGTGAAGTAACTTCTGATGTTACAGTGCCCTTATTATGTGTTATGAAAGGTTCATATTTTGGTTTTGGGAGTCCTAAACAACAAGCTGACATGCATGCAAGGTCAAAAACATTCTCTTATATGCATTTATTTATAGGCATTTATTTATACCTTCTTCGTTCATCACTCTTCACTCTTTAACAACTCAATCAATTAATCATTTTTCCAAACCGCTCCAGTGATTGGTCGATTTTATTTAACGCAGTGTTTGTGAGCTTTTAACGCTCCAAAAGCGGTGGTAAATAATGTATTTGTCTTTTCATTCAGACCAACTTTTCATGTTGCCGTCAACGTCAAATGGCTTGGGACTTGTTTTAAAAATGTCAAGTCAATTCTTTCTTCTGACAGACAATAACTTTACTCTGTGCACTTTCAGATTTAAAACTTGGATGTTTTCATTCATTAGAGTTGGCTTAAACACTGCATGAACAATCATTTTCAAAAATCCATAATAGAGACACTGTGACTTTAAAGAGAAGTTTAACCGAAAAATGTTTAATCACTCACTCACTGTCATTTAAAACCTGTATTTTAATGCAGCATAAATGTGGTCTATGAGACAAGTGTTATATTTCGTAAGTTTTCTGAAGCCATTGATGTGATATCCTGTGTGAGTCTACTTCCTTAAGACTAATTGAGGTTACATTCTTGAGTTGCGTAATTGATTCCAGTTTTTTTTTTTTTAAGTCATTTAGGTTGTCACTTGTAATTAAGTCATTGTATGTGCACATGCATAAATGTGTTACATTGTCTGTACAGAATGCTTTAACATAGAATAAAACACTGAGAGTTTCTGCATGTTATTTTTGTAGGTTTTCTGTGTGTATAGCGCTAACCAAGTTTTAATGGTTTTGATGGAAAGCAACATTGCAAGACGCTTATTAAATGATACCTGCATGGGTATCATGGACCAAACCATTCACATATTTGCTTCAGAATTACATATCTTGCCAATTTTTGAGTGCAAGTGAAAATGTTTGAGCTTCTAACACCAACAACTGATTGAAGGCTGCAATAGATAACATTAAGAAAATCTGAAATTTAAATTTTCAAATAACGCAATATCAGTAATTCACAGAGCACACAGCAGCCATTAAATCACATTTACAGATTCCTAAACCTCTATGGTTCGGTTTGATAAATAAAGGTGGCCTTTCCCTGCATGTAATGCATAATCTGATCATAGTTGATTATGAACAGGTCATTCATAATCAGACTGAACAAGCGCTGATCTCTCGGTCTGTCTGAGAGCAGG
Source organism: Enteromius thamalakanensis (assembly GCA_032357475.1). Lineage (NCBI taxonomy): Eukaryota > Metazoa > Chordata > Actinopteri > Cypriniformes > Cyprinidae > Enteromius > Enteromius thamalakanensis. The sequence continues at coordinate 18,651,501 of JAUCMT010000154.1, read as the reverse complement.
ATGTATCTGGCACGTCACAACAGTCTCACATGAATAAGACAAATTACAACACAAGCTCTCAATTTCCCTGCCAGCAGAGATGGCTTTTTTTATGACTTCATTCGAAGGATCTCAGTATAGATTAATTTTCCACTTAAAATGCAAACCTAAAGCATTAATAAAAAACAATTCTCAGATAAACACATTAAAATATACATTTTCAGTTTCCAACCAAGGGCTCTCGCGTGAATCCAAAGACCTGTCAGGTACCAACCCTTGGAATTAATGGATTTAAACAGATTATACTTAGTGGCCAAGTCAAAAACGTCCTGGGATTTGAGTGAACCTCCTTGATCCTAGTTTGTTTTGCATGTGAAATTGTTTTAGCTCATAACATTTGTCGCTCAAGTGGATATACTAGACTAGAGCATAACTGAAGTATAGAAAAGTAACAATTTTAAGTTGTCCTTAAATCAACAAGAGAAAAAAAAAAATGACCATTCATTAGAATGCAAGTTCAGTCGGTTTTGTTTTATTGAATAAAATACTATAAAAAAAATCTTTAATAAATTACCCATAGTATGCAAGTGTTTAATAAACATGTTAAAGTGCTCAATCTTACTAAATAAACGGCACATACTATAATTCATATTTTAAAAATAGAATATAAAAGTCACATTAATTCCAGTACAAATCAAAAAATATTTTCCACATCATTCAAGGTCTCATAAATATTTCCACAGTGTGAGACTCATACACGTTGATTTTCCCCAAATAATTCAAATTAATAAACTGTATAAAATACTTAGAGTACTCATAACACCCCTATATCGTGGCACAGCATTCTAGTCAGTATGCGCTAAACGGGTCAGAAAGCGGGTGACAAAGTGCAACGTTTGTAGTTTTAGGTTTGTTTGCACGAACCGTGCAAAAGTGTCATCAGAAAACAGCACATTCAGGTCACTCGTCACACACATGAATACAGTAGTTCTTGCCGTTGTTATTGTCCCATTGAACGGCGCTGAACGCAGCGGGCAGGTAAGACACGCAGAACTCGATGCGCTCGCGCTGGTTTGTCCGCTCAGGGACGCCGATGTTAAACTCAAACACATCGGTTCCAGGTTCCCCATAGCTCTGCTCCAGGTAACTACACGCCACGTCCCGGTAACTGCGCCAGGCGTCGAAAGTGATACGGATTTGCACCGCTTTCTCAAAGCAAACGTTCTTTACGCGCACGGTGCCGAGTATGGAGCACCTGGTGACGTTACAGCTCTCCAACGCCACCATGCGTTCCTGAAGCCGACTCCTAAACGCCTGGAAGTCTCCACAAGGCTGCTCAAACCCAAGCCTCAACCTCGAAGCGTTATGAACGGTCTCCTTGGGGCAGCCCAGCTTCTTTAGTCGTGGTATCTTCAGCGGCTCACGCGGGACTTTGTCCTCTTTCTCGGAGAACAGGCGGACCGTGATGAGCGAAAGTCCTTTGGCGTCCGCGAATGCGACGCGTTTCTCCCTCCGGCTGTTTTTGGCTGTGATGAGGCCTGTGGAAGGGGAGTGTCTGTACTCAATCACCGGCTGATGGGAGATGCAGGGCCGCAGGGGTTTGGGTGAAGACACGCCGAGCAGGTGGTTGATGTTTGGCGATCCTCTGCACCTGAAGCCCACGGCCATGTCCACAGACCTCACGGAGACAGGCGGGCCAAACCTCGACATCACACTGGAGGTGTAGAAATACGACCAAATGAGCATCTTTCTCCCCCACTTCATAAACACTTTTTGACCAATGAATACAGTATGCGTTTTGAGACCTCTGCAATGTTTGCGCTCACAAACAAATTCTAGCTTAAGTTAGATCTGGGTTTAGTACAAACTGATTGACTATAGAATTTGACTAAGGCTTGTAAATAGCATTTTTAAAGTCACTTTTAATGTCTTTCACTGGCCATACTTTTGAAACATTCCCAGATTTGATTGGTAGCATAATTAAGATAATAAACTTACTTTGCACAAGTCATCTTCAGAATATAATAGTGTAATTGTCCTTGAGAAATCTTATTTCCTTTCCTCCCAGAACGGTCACACACTTTAAAGTGAGCTGATGCTGTAAAAACAGACGTGGTTTTATTAATTTAACACATTTTTTACATGTTTAATAAGGTAAAACCTAAAAAAAACCTTACTGTGCTTTCATTTTGGATTATCCGAAGAAGTCCTTAAAAATATTATCTTTTTTTATTTTGTTGTGTTGCAGGACACAAGTTTGAGATGTCTTGCACTACCTGCTCAGCTGAGCTTCAGGAAGCATTGTGTGAAGGCTTGCGTCACCTCATCTTTTATAGTAGCTTGATCCCTCCTCCAAATTCAAGCCAATGAGCTTTGCAAAGACCGGATAGGACTTAACCAGCTATTTATGACCTGATCTGTGTACTAAAGAGTATAGGAGACTAAGTCCTAGGGCAAAAACATTTGAATACTTGGCAAATATCAGGAAAATTTCAAGTTGATGAATATAATTTTTATTTCAGTAATTAATTAATTTAAGCCTAATCCTAAATAGTCCAGTGTGCAAAATGAATGTATTTTTAATATATAAATACACTATGTAGGCACTCAGCTAATGTAAATTAAAAAATATCTAACAAATAGACGTTTAAATAGCATATCACAGTGCAAAAATCCCTTTAAATTACCAATATATATATATATAGTTATTTATTATTATAATTTTTTAATAATCTATTGTATAAAATAACATAATAAATAGTAGTAGCAACTGGAACATTAGGACAATCATGGATTATTTTATTTGGATTCTAATTTAATTTAATAATAATATTACAAAAAAGAAAAATGTAGTGTCATGGTTCGTTTACCTTGCACTTATGTCATTTTTACTGTTTCTGAAAAATCCAGAAGGACAGTAATGATATTTCTATTTGATGCAATTTATATAACAGTGAAATTAACATAATTCTGCCTCAGGGCGGTGAGGAAAAGCATGAAATTTCCTCAAAGCCATCTACTCAAACAACTCAGTGAGTGTGCTTTTAACCTCATTAGGCTTTCATTCTTCATGCTTGAGCTTCTTTTACAAAGAGAGACAGAGCAAGAGAGAACATTACCATAGCTGCCATATCAGACCTGTAGTTCGGCACGTAGCTCGCATGAATGTGGTTTGAACTCTTGCCAATCAGTGGCTCAAAAACAGAAATGGCAAACTGACTCAGTGACAGTTTGCTTAACTAATTCTAGTTATGAGCAAGGAGTATTGATCAGCCGTGCAAAAGACACGGCTGACGTGGCACTAGACGAATTTTAAATCCATGTCTAGTGTCTTATACTGAAATTTTTCATTTTAAAGAAGTTTAAGGTAAGTCCACAGGGCCAAAAGTGCCCATTTTTATTAAAACCCCGTTTTATATTTATCGTATATCATATGAAAGAAGCAGAATCTGGGCCTACACACTGCAATATTTATCATAGATCTAGTGACCTGATAGCATCTTGGCATATTTTTTGGGGGGAAAGCGTCAAACTAAAACAGAGGCTTGCAGAGTTAAACTGAGACACAGCTTTGGATATGACATTTCTGAGTTGTTGTTTTTTGTGAGGGGGTGGGAATATATAATAATGAATTTGGCAGAAATGCACTGCTTTGAAATGCTGCCTCTGTCGTCTGCTTCCTGCTGTGATGACTTCACGTGGATCTGTGGGTGTCAGAGAATGACAAAACATCAAGATCAGTGTTTCCAAGCCTTCTCTGTCTCATGCACTCACACAACACCATCTCAGAGACTCAAGAACCCCTTCATCATCACCAAGCCTGAAATATGTTCACAGTAACTCATAATGGAGATGATTTAGCTTCATCAGCAACAGCATTATAATACTCTTTATTGCAATGATTCACTTTTAAATTAAAACTGAAGAACAGAATCTCGTTTTGTAACCGTGTTTAGTTCGACAGCATAACTCATGGTATTTCTGGGATTTTCTAGATGTTTACAGATGTCTCGTTTGCTTCCTGATTATTGGTGGATGTGTGGACTTCCTGTGCCTCATAACAAAAGATTTCACTATTCATTCCAGCATTTGCACAACGCATTAGCCAATAGCTGGATTCTGACCTAGTTTGTGAAAACAGATGAACGTCTCTCTATGATTTCTGCCAGCACTGATGATGGACAGCGTGGGCTTCCTGTTGCTCTCGGGGTAAAGGAAGTCACTGTGAAATCGGAAGCTGTGACAGAGGCCAATAAGTTATCGCAGAGTTTACAAAAAACCCACATTAGCAAGAATTATGTTAACTGACGTCAATGAACTGTGGGTGCGATTGTCTGACAATGTAAAGTATCACAGCGAATCTTATCAGTTTATTATTGAATGTCTTTGAAGGGGAAGGTTCATTCCAGACCTGTATTCAAGTTTTTTTTTCAAGACCATAAAATCAATGGGGTTCAGTGTTAACTTGTTCTTGAGTTTTATTGTACTTAAAATGTTTCATAATGGCCTGGAATGACATGTAAATGATGACACAATTAAAATGTTTTTGGGATTCAAATGACATTTAACAGGTTAATAATAAAGTATTGGTATTGGGTGGTTTAAGTTTTAAAACATATTATTTTCCACATACTGTACATTATTGTTTCTCCTCTAAGCCCCGCCTCCTGAAACGGATCGATCTGTACAGAGCTCATCGTTCTAAAAAAGCGAGGTGTGCACTGATTGGTCAGCCATCCAGTGGACTGTGATTGGCCGAATACGTGGAAATATTACGCCCCTTACCACAACGTGATGCAGTGTCTCGGTTGTACGACACCAAAACAATAAAAAACATTACAAACCAAGCTTTTTTTGATTAGAACATGGGCCCGCAGCAACACTACAGACATTTGGCCGGTGTTTGAAAATAAACCCACTCTGTGACATAGAAAAGTGTGGGCGTGTTTAATCGAGCCGTTTGAGGGGGGTGTGGAAACGTTTGTAAAGAATATCTCCTTATTTTAGAAACTCTAGTCTTTGCAGTTTTAGGGATCTTATCTATGGACTAACAGCTTCTAACACTCCAAAGAGAAAAGAAAAACTTCATATCTCATATTGAAATTTCAATATGGCTCCAGGCATAACTTAAATTTGATGCTCAAAACCAAATGTGAGTGAATCAAAAAAAATATGCAGATATATACTTCTTATCTTTTAAAGAGGAATTTCTGAAGAAGAAATAATAATGTTGAAACTAAAAAAATGTATCTTGTTTCCTTCTGCTAAAACAATTGCATTAAACATAACTGCCATAAATATTATTTTTCCAAGGTTTGCATGCTTGCAACTCAAGCAATCTTAAAGATATCACAAAATGATTTTATATTGTAGTTCTTATTAAACTTTCCTTTTCGAATCTTCATTTTCAAGCCGAATATTACCCATTTTCCTTAGTCAAAAACCAACCAATTAAAGTCAACAGATTTTACTAACAGACCTAACAATCTCTCAGTTAATATTCATCCACAACATTTAATATTTTGGCTTTCATCACTATACATGCATGCTTTTCTCAATTTTTTCACGGATGGAGTTCTGGTTTCTTGCCACTGTTTCCTCTGGCTTGTTTAGTTGGGGACACTTTATTTCTAGCGATTAACGTCAAAGATCCTATTTAAAATGAGCTGAGCAAGACAATGATGTAATGAAATGTCTTTAACTGAAAATTGTGTATTCATTACTCATTAGTATTCATAATTCTTTACTGACACTCTATTCTCCGATTTGATAACGTGCAGTGTATTGTTAACAGTGCTATGTAAATGAAGGTGATTGATTGATTCTATGAAACTGCAGTGTTTGGCAATTAATTAAGTGCAAGTCAGTAGCTAACATCACATTAATTCGCCTTACTCAGGGGTCAAAAAGTTGTTCCAGAGTTCCAGTTGGTCTTCTGATATTCATCATATCGAGCAACAGAATGCTGCTTAGTTGTGAGCTGTGTTTCATATGATGATGCACTATTGACAATTGTTATGCAAAATTGCATAGTTTCCATTACATTACTGGTGACTGATTCTGTCACTTATCACATGCTTCAGTAGTTAGCTGGCCACATTTCCAGGATTCAGAGATTAATCTTGATGTTAATCATGATAATAGTTGTTTTCCATCTGTGTGTGTGTCTTCAGTGAATCACATATTTCATAATACTGGAACTACAATAAAATACTTCTAATGCTGGTTAAAGCCTGTAGGCAGAGGTTTCAACATGTGAAGATGCCACATAAAACCACAGGAGTATAATCTACGAAAACGCTAAGGAATGATGGTGTACACAACATCAGAGGAGTGTTAAAAAGGGCCAGCACAGGATATGGAGTAATAGGTGTGTTTTTCAAGGTGGAGCAGGAGCGAGATTAGGAAATGTTATCAGCAGGAAGGTCACAAGGTCAGCGGAGGGCGTATGTGTGGCTTCATGAGAACTGATGCACTTGAATTAGAATAATATTGAATAAATCATTTGGTCACACTTTCTATGAAGCCTGTATTTAAAATACATTATAAGAGTATTTTTAAGGCATTAAAATTACTGCATAATGCACTATAAAAAACCTGTGTTATGACATCTCTTGAATAATCATAAAAACAATAATCCATGATAATATTTATAAGAGTATGATTATTTATAACACAATGAGCACCATGTTAAATCTGCTTCATTTATAATGGACTATATCAAATCTTGAGATTGTTTATTTGAGATCTGCACAGTACCTTACAACATCTTGTGAGTGGTTCAGTTCTGAGTGTTATTTGAGTGTTTCCTGTGAGGCTAATGTGAGCAAGCTAATACTTTCAGCTAAAAAATAATTACATAGATGCGGAGTTACTTATATATATTACTATATAATCCATTATAATCAAAAAAAAAAAGATATTTAGACAAAATATGAAAATAAATTTCACATCTTCACCCCGTTCAAAAGTTTTCACCCCCCCTCCCGATGTGGTGACACATAATGCCATACAGTATATATCCTGTTAAAAAGCTTAAGAGTTTAACATGCAACGCAGATCATTTTAGCAGTTAGATATAATACACTACAAAACATGCGGCAGACAACACACACAAAAAGGAAGACCAATATAGAAACATAAATAATATAATTTTATTCTTACACCAGCAAAACCCCAATGACCACTTAAATGACCTCATACACATATATCCAAACCAACAACTTCCCACTTACAGAGAAAACCACAGCTTCCGTTTCAGAGGAAGAGTGTCAGGTTCACCAGTTCCTGATCAAAATGCAGTAACTGAGCTGTCAATGTGTGATGAAACTTTGCTGGACGTTTGCAACTCAAAACAATCCCATCTTAGAGCAAGAGTACAGTACAGTGTTTGTTACATATCCATTTGCCAGAATACATTGAAGATTGTTTGTTTGATATAGATAAGTACTTTCAAACTCAATGATAATCCATACTGCTTTTAGGTCATGTTTATAATGAAAAGTAGGCATTTTAAGATACAAATGCATTTGTTTTCAGACATGTGGATGTGCTCCAGGTCCAGGCGGGATCTGTAAAGGTGCTGAGAGTTTAACAGATGGTCACAGCTGGCCATGTAGCATGTAAGGATGGAGTACACTGGCGATCTGTTGCTCTGTGGTGTCTTCATTGAGTTCCTGAGACTCTGATGGTTTAAATGAGTTGCACCGCACCACTGGCCACTAGAGGCGCTATAGTACGGTAACGCATCAGGTGCTGAGAACCTTCGTCCAGGTCCACAACATACTCCCTGAGAGAGACAACAATATATATGAATTTGCTCATTAAAAAGAACAGGACTGCTGCTCTTATAGTGGCATTATACATTTTGACAAGAAATTTGACAAAGCGTTTTATTAAAGGTTAGTTCACCCCTAAATGAAAATTCTGTCATTAATTTCTCACCCTCATGTCGTTCGAAGACCTTCGTTCAGCTTCGGGACACAAATTTTTGATGAGATCAGAGAGCTATCAGTCCCTCCATATATATGAAGTACATTGTGACCACCACATCTGTGCTTATGTTTACATCCTTCAAATTAATAATGGTTGTTTATGGCGGCGCAAAGAATTATGGGTTATCTCTAGCAGTGAAGGATACACCTCATTCATTATTGAATTCCCTTTAAGACTCAATCAGTTTAGTGCCAACAAACACCGTTCCAGAGACTAGCACCCTCTCCTGTCCAAAGGTCACTGTCCTCAGACACTACATCCCAACTAGTCTGTAAGCTGATCACTGGATTATCAGATTAGTGATCAAGCAGTATGGGTTTGATGGATTCCCAGACTTTGTGCGTGACTGCTTTGAGCTGAATGAGAGTGATGGTGTTCTTACCTCTGCTCATCTGTCTCAGGCTCCACCAGGATATTCTCCTGCCTCTCTTTCACTCTCAGGAACACAAACGAGTCCAGACACGGCTCAGGAACTGCACACAAACAAACACATACACCCATTAAACCACCACCGCTGCCACCAGAAAAAAAAAACAATCATTACAACATTTCATTTTATGTATAAATATAAAAATTAACACTAGCATTTAAATATTGGGGTTGGTAAGATTGTTTTGTTTTTTAAAACGTTTTTGAAACTCACCAAGTTTTCAAAAAAATTAAAAGACTCTTGTAAAATATTGAATATGAATTGTTTTCTATTGTAATATTCATTAAAATGTCATTTATTTCTGTGACGTAAAGCTGAATTTCTAATATTACACCAGTCCTCAGTGTAACAGGATTCTTCAGAAATCTGTGGATTTGCTGCTTAAAACTCTTTTTTGTATTATCCAAGCTGAAAACTGTGCTGCCTAATATTTTTCTGGAACTGATGTATTTCTTTCAAGATGATCTAATGAATAGATGGTTCAAAAGAACAGCATTTATATGATACATAACAATATAGCAATAATTTAAAGTCTTTTATACATTTAATGCAACCTTTCTGAATAAAAGTAAAAATATATATATATATTTATTTTTTTAAATCGCCCTACACCAGCTCTACCCTTAAGCTACCCATCACCTAGAAACCTACATTTTACTTGATTTAACATTTGTAATAATGTATTTACCCTGTGAAGACCAACAAAATGTCCTCACAAAGTCAAATGTCAGGTTTAACTATCCTTGTGGCGACATTTGGTCCTCAAAACTATATCAAAACAAACACAAACACACACTCTCCAGACCAGAGTTCCCGGAGTTACAAAATATTAATGTTATGGGACTGATTAGGCTGTGGAAACATCTAATAATTTGAGTAATGAAACGCTAGGGCTGTTCGATTCTGAATTAGTTTTTTTAGATTAAAGGAACCTAATCTCGTCATGATTGCAGGATATAAAGGTTGTAGAAAGTGTCCTCCTCATATTAAAAAGCTTGATTTGTTTGAATGCAACTAATAAATATACATCAAATACTGGTTAACCCTCTATTCTTAAAATATCGGTTTAAAACGGTAAGAAATGTTTCTCACCAGCCTTCAGCATGTCGATGCTCTGCAGGTTCGGGGGCATGTGTTTCAGAGCCATGTTTCGGAGGTACACCTCGGTGTTGGCCAGATACCTAAACACACAACATCAAACATTCAGAGACCACACACGTCAAACTGTGAAGTATACAGAACAGTCATTCTCATAGAAATGAAAACAATGTTCTGGATCTGGACCACATGGTCTGCCTGAAAGGATTCAGAAAGAACTCACTCTTTAGCGAAGGCAAACTCTTCAGGAGAGAGAAATGAAGGATCTCCATCAGCACGTGACTTTTCTTTTTCCAAAACGTGAGGGAAAAACCTCTCTATCTGCAGATGAGACCATATGTGTACGTACTAGTACCAGATAACAGATTTACCTTTGATTGACCTCAAAGCACACAGGATGCTAAAGATTACTGCCAGAGCGAAAAATATCAAACAACTGTAAGGACAGATAAATATTTGACTGAGTCTGTGAGAAAGCTTCTCTAAAGGGAACGGTCTGATGTGTGTAATATGTGGAGTCTAAGTCACTTTGAATAATGTCCAGGATACCTTCTGAAGTCTTGAGCGCAGGTAGCTGCTCAGAACAAAGCGGATGCGATCGATCTCCATGCGATGCACACTGGCCTTCACGTCACCTTTCTTCACCCGCTGCAGATTTTCCTCCTGCGTTCACAAACACAAATGACTAACTGAGAAGAAATTTTAATATATATATATATATTTAAAATATATTCAACTGGCTGATATGAACTGAAACTAAACAAGGCCTATTTAAGGTTGTTATTTCTGATTCAGTCCTTCTGTCTATACCAAGGGGCAACCTCCCGCTCCCTCTAGTGAAACCAACACGGAAGTAACATTGACTCTCCATGTTAAAATGCCCAACTTTACAGTAGAAAAAAACATGTTTACAGCCTGGTACAATTTTTTTTT
>JAUCMT010000154.1:18625431-18640966 GCA_032357475.1 Enteromius thamalakanensis | reverse complement strand
AAAAACGTAACAGTCATACAATTTAAGGGCCATTATTGTAACCCCTCTACGTTTTGCACTTTGGACCAACGTAGTCATGGTACGTTTTTGTATGAGACTGGGTTTCTATTCAGCTAATTTTGCCCTTCATGGCAACTGTAAGGGGGGTGAATTGTTTTATAACTCATCCATATAAAATTTTATTAAGCCTTAAAATTCTGCATAATTAAGGGCGTGGCCACTTGAGTGATAGGTTGATGTCTCTATCTGCTGTCTGTAAGCCGTCACGTTGCCGCCTACGTCCCGCCTCATTGCCCATTTTGGATCATCCGGGCGGCGGTCGGCTCCGCCCACTTTAGGCTTTAAAAATGCTCTTCAGAAACCTACGAGTGACGTCACGGACACTACGTCAATTTTTTTTTACAGTCTATGGTCAATACTGATTCTTCTCCATCTTAGTGCCCCGTTTGACACTATAGATCACTCTGTTTATAATCAGCCGTTGAGTGATTTCTGATTCTGCATTGAAGTCCTATCTCTCTGATGTGATGCACTCTGGTGTTCCCCAGGGTTCAGTTGTGGGCCCTTTACTTTTTATTATCTATTTTCCCCTAAGCCAACTTTTAAGAACACTTTTACAGTTTTATGCAGATGACACTCAGATTTACATACATTCAAAACCTGATGTCTGTGTCTTTTCTTAATGTTTTACGAAGATTAAAAATGGATTTCTGACCATTTTTCTCTGTCTCAGTGATAAGATGGAAAGTATTGCTTATAAGTTCACTTCAGAGTCTGTAACTTTAAAAGCTGTACGGCTCTGCTTTACAAATCTGGGGGTGATATTTGATGCCAACTTTAACCCAATGTTTGTAATACAGTCAAAGCATCTGTTTTCATCTCAGAAACATTGCCAAAATACATCCCATGTTGACTTTTTCTGTGGCTGAAGTTTCAAAAGCTACAACAAGTAAATTACAGTTGGCACAAAATTCAGCTGCTAGAATATTACTATTCTACTACTGCAAAAACTGCACTGGCTTCATGCTTTCGTACTGATTATACCATTCTCATTCTCACTTATAAGGCCTTGATTAATTTGGCTCCTGAATGTGTGTCAGAGCTTTAACACCCTATACATCCACACGCATCCAAGATCAGAAATGTCTCTTAAAACATACTTTTTCAGGTTATTTTGTGTTTTTTTATATATTGGCTTTAAGTTATCCATTTGTTTTAGTGCACGCACTTTTCTGTGTATCTTTTTACTTAATTTTTTTATCTGTACGTAAAGCGCTTTGGGATGCAACTTCTGAAGTTGCTATGTAAAATGAAGTTAATTATTATTACTTTTATTAAATTACTTTGTAATTGTTTTACCCTTATTGTGCATACATGTTTAAAATGCTCGTATAATTACGACACACAGTTATGTTTTTCATGGTATTTGTTTAAACTGGAAAATATACATGTATAAAAAAACACGTTAAATAGATTTTCACTTATAACGCCCATAAACTTTCCCCTTTTTTTCAGCTACATAAATATAACATGCAATGTTTGACCTCTGTGAAAAGCACTAAACACAGAACCATACCATGTGTGTGATCTGCTCCATCACACACTCCACCAGCTCTGACTTGTTCTCCAACAGTTCAGGAGAAAACTTCTCATTCAGCCAAGCCTGAAACACAGGAGACTGAATAAAACTGTTCCTGAAAGCATTTACGCTCATATTATAGACTGTATCTAATGCGTACTCCAATGTATCATTCTCACAATAAGCAGCACTTTTTAACAACTCATCATCATTTAAAGCATTTCAGCGTTTGAGGATAAAAACATAACTTTGATTGAAATTTCTGTTTCTTTGTGATGTTTTAATTTGCTTTTAATAGCTTAAAATTGTTTTTTCAGACCAAAAAATGACTTCTTTAAATTTTTCTGAGGATCTTTCAAATATATTCAAAGAATCCTTTTAATAAAGTTTTCACAAAATATTCGGTACCTGTTTTTAACCCTTAAAAGAACAATTATTAAGCACCAATAATAAATGAGAAGCAAGTCAGCATATTATTATGACAGAAGGATTCTGACACTACGTTTACCAACTTTTATATTTAGTTACCAAAACAAATATGAGTTTTAGGGCGTTTCATAGTTTGGATAACGTCACTATACCTATAAATAATATGTAAAAGGTATATTTCTGACGAGTTTATTGCATAGACAAACCTGCGTGACCATAGCAGAGAGACCATATCAGAGAAGTTTAAAACATTTTTATTACATTAAACCTTTAATTTACTGATTGTATATCATTCTTCTTCTATTATATTAACTTGTTAGGGCTATATTTGTATATTTATTTCCAGAGTATAGGTGTATACCTAATTAACGTTCTGTATAGTTATTGCTAGTACACTTTATGATTCTAGACTGTGACGATGAGTTAATGGACATTTAATATTAATGTAATATTTATTTATGATAAACATAATATACATGGTGTTGCAATAAAATAATTTATATAATACAACAATAAATGAAAGAAAATCTTTATTTATAAAGCGCTTTTAAAAAACATACAAAATATGAAATACTTTTTATAATACAATTATTTTAGAATTATTAATATTAATTCAAAATAAAATAATAAAGAATCCATCTCTGATAATCGCGGGTTGCTATGGTCACGCAGGTTTGCTTATGCCGTAAACCCGTGGCCACAAGAAAAATATTACGTTCCCTCAACATGGATGTCGTAACCTCCAGAAAAACGATCTCGAGGTCCCGCTCCCGGTCTCCGTACTTAAGAGTGCTGACCGTGCGCCTTCATGACACACACTTGAGCATCAGTATTATTGTTGTTTTTATGAGGCACACATTAGGGGTCTGACCTCTTCCAGTTTGATGATGAGCTCCGCTGGGGTCATCAGCTCCTCCTGGCTCTCCTCTCCTCCGCTCAGATCATCGGAGTCTGCCATTCTCACGCGCCACACTTTAACACGACGACTGTACAGAGAAATCCAGGACTAAGTAGAACTCTTCTGCTGCTCTTAACCAGCCTCATATGAACACAGAGCAAACTTCAAGAGGTTAAATCCCAAACTCGGCGCTGTTTACATTCTCGTGCGCGTTCACTGCGGAGCCTTCGGATGTGGAATTTCGCGCCAAAAAACAACAACGTGTGGACGTCGTGACGTCATGACGTCAGCATATCCTCAAGCCGGTTAAGTCGCGCAAGTCTGTGCAGTAGTTGCAATTTTTTTTGTTGAGATAAAAATCCATAAAACACACATAAAAAACAGGACAGTACATTTACCCAAATGTTTTGGATTGGTATTAAATATCGCATATTTAAATGTATTAAATTAAATATTCAATTTACTGGTAGATATATATTTTTAAAAAGAAAAAAAAAAGAAAAATTTGGTGATTAATGTAATACTTATGTAAGGGAAAAACCGTATACACAATATATATTATAAATTATAACTAATATTACATTATTTAAAATTGAACTAAAGCACTGAAGACTTAAAAGATCTAAATCTAAATAAATAAATAAATTTTAAAAAAGCAAAAAGGGTGTAAAATTTTTGAATCCTTTGGACATGTTTCCTAAGTCATGCCCTGTATAACTTTTTCTCTCTCTCTCTTTCCTTCTTTTTTGTTTTGTTTTGTTCTTTTGATGCTTTTATAAATGTAATTGATAATAGTTAGAAACATGATCCTCTATATATGTTTTTTGTGTCCCGGTGTCCTGTTGTGTAGTTAATAATAATAATAAAAACAATTAAATAAATATTAAATAGAATTGCCCCATGCACTCGTTTTCTACTCACATTTGTCCACTCATTCAGTTCACACCACTCGATGGAGTGAATGAAAACGAAATATAGTTAAACAATTTAATAGTCAATTTACAGTGAAAGTTGTGTTTTAATAAATATAAGAAAATAAGTTTATAGAAAAACCTCTTAAACAAGTTGCAACGTTTATGATTGTAAAATGATTGTGTGACTTATTTATTTTATATTATTAGCATGCCTATTATTTCTAATTATTTAATTACCTTTTAATTTTAACTGTATTCCCAAGTGTTCCTGTTGTAATCTTCATATTTATCTTTCTGATATTATTAATAAAAACAAAAATAAATTAAAAAAAATATATATATACTATATAAATGCATAGATATTGTTTGATTCGTCCAGACCGCTAGATGTCGGCATTGCACTTTTCTCGTGGAGTTCTTCAAAACAGCAGCTCTGGCGCATGCGCAGTTTCTCTGTAACAATGGCGGCCAGGCTTGTCTTGCGCTCAGCGACCCGTGCTGCTGCTGCTGTTTACAGCCGTCAGCCGCTGCCAGCTCAAGCTGTAGTTAGGAGACTGGCGTCTGGAGGTACTGGTCGCTCAATGGCTTTAATTTGAGTGTATGTTTGGACCGTTTGCGCTGAAAAGTACAGTGTTTTATCGTTATTTCCTCCTTGTAGAGTTGTCGTTGAATTCGTACTAATTCTACAGTTAATCCTCTTACTTGCTTTCATCCTGTTTAACACTTGCAGGAAATAGAAATAGTTTGCATAACAACAATAAATGCAGGGTTTTATTGTCATAACTATGTCTTTCGTTTTAATTCATGTTGTACTCGAAATTATGACATACTAAAACCTAATTACCAGTTTATTGCATGAGTAGTTTATGATAGCAGAAGAAGCATTAAGTAGGTCAAGCCAAATCATTTGCTATACGTTTTGGAAAGCAACAAAAATAAATGCATGTGTGACATCAATACACCTTGCAGTCACGGTGTGTAATATTACAACATAGTGAACCTGTGTTCAGGCATTCCCACAGACGATGAGCAGGCCACAGGTCTGGAGAGGATTGTTTTGGAGGCGTCCAAGAAAGGAACTGTAAGTGTCTTGTAATCGGTTCTATTGTTCCGTTGTGGCTTCTTGTGAAATAAGAGTGCTGTGTGAATTCAGAACAATCAATGCTGTCTTCTCCGCTAGGATCCGTATAACATGTTGAAACCAAAAGAGTATGCAGGCTCCAAACAAGACCCTCATATCGTCCCATCCATAACCAACAAGAGGATTGTTGGCTGTGTTTGTAAGTAATGGTACTATCATTTTGATTTTAGTTAAACTGGTGCATTCGTCCTTGTGTCTCATAATTTTATTATATTGACATGTTAGGATGCAAATAAAGACTTCCTTAAGTCTAGCATGTGCTTATTGTCAGCATGAGTTATGACAACTTAATGATATTTGGTCAAACCTGTTAACCAGTGTGTCTTTGTTTCTTGAAGGTGAAGAGGACAACACTGCAGTGGTTTGGTTTTGGTTGCATCAGGGCGAGGCCCAGCGCTGCCCATCCTGTGGTGCTTACTACAAACTTGTTCCACACGAGTTACCCCACTGAAATTTACAGGAGGCCTAAACACTCTCGTACTGACTCGATCACTATAGATAATCAGACTTATGCACAATCTCCTCTGTTCTGAAGAGTAGAATTGAATTAGTAGGTTCTTTCACATTGAGCGCTTCACATAAGCAGACCAGCAAATGTAAGATGTGAGATTTGGCAGTATTGTAAATGTTTGTGTAATTTTTTGGAGGAATAGTTTACAACATATTTTTTGCTGTGCAATATTAACTGCGTACACATTCCAAACTTTCTTTAGAAATGCAATGCATTCCTTGCCCTGTTACATAAACTTAAAAGTTTAGATGCATTACAGAAGTTTGCACATTCTTGCAAAAGAGATCGTATCTACTTTGTCTTTGAATTTTTTCAGTGTTTAGACAAAGGTAGTGCATTCCCAATTCTGCGGGACTCAAAATATGCTCCATTTACTTTGAAAGTGGTGAGACTGAATGCTGTCCTTGCTAAACAATACTTTAAAATAAACGTGGTGTTTCAACACATATGATGTCATCTCATGGCTGGTATCTTTGCAATTGATTTGCAGGAAGTGTCTTGAAGACCTGAAATTATCTTTATTTATTTTATACAAAAATATTTTTTTACATTCAGTTAGTATGTCATGTACAGCTATACATTACAGACATTTTTCACATTATTGGTGCGCAGTCGAACGCATTGAATTTGTCAAGTGCTTTGAGACTAATATGTAAAAAAAAAAGAGAAAACAAATATTTAAAGACAACTTCTATGAGAATATTCCTCTTTGAACCAGACTAGCCCTTCATCAAGATACTTGAGGATGATTATTTGCTCCGCATCCTGAATTGTACCACAAAATAATCTGCATTCATTCAGAAAAGGTTGTTCATGCTTATTCCACATGAACTAGGAGGCTATTCTCTTTTGCAGAACATAGAAACGTGTAGCATTTACATTTTAACAGCATTTCGCAGACATTGTGATTTACAACAGTGCTACATTTGATCAGTATTGTGTATACACTGGGAATTGATTCCAAAACCGTGCTGAGCTACAGGACGTGGTATGTAACAGTCTTTGAACACTTTGCAATCCATTTTACTTCATGTAAAATGGCCCCGAAACTGACTTGATCCTTCAGTATCAGAGTTTGTAGTAACTTGTGAAGGAGCTTGTATTAAGAAAGATAACCTGCATCAGATTTGGTTTCAAGAGTTACAGAAGTCTAGACACTAAGGACCAGTCGTTTCAGAATAGTTCAGTATGGCTGCAGGCCTGCCATGTTGTACCCAGCAGGTGGATGCCAGATGGGTACCGGGTAAGGGTACGAGGGCAAAGCAGCCTCGTACGACCCCGGAAAAGGGTTGCCCACTGGTGGGCAATGCATAGAGTGGGTCTGAGCAGGAGGTATTGTTAGATGGTTTGGAAAAAGCACTGGCTGAAAAGGTACAGCCTTTAAATGTTCAGGTAAGTCTGCCCGAGGCAGGTAGGGCACAGGTAGACCGGCATGAGGGTGGAAGAGGATCTGCTGGGTAGGCAACGCTGTCTTTGCTTTCTCTTTCCTGTCTGTAATGCGATGTGGAGAGGCTCCTGGTATCTTCTTCAAGTAGGATTCCTCAGTGGTGGGCCTCTTTAGCAGGTGCTGGGGGTAGGATATGTGCGGTTTAAAAGTGTGATGTAGTGACACAGGTCTGCAAAGATCTCGTGGTAAGACCTTGTAGAAGCTGGAGGCATGAGGGATACAGCATGGTTTGGTGTATGCAGGTGAAGGCAGCCTGTAGGACGAGGCGAGTCTGGTGGTGGGTTTGACTTCCAAGGTCCATGGTGAAAGACTCCTCTGGGTCTTTTCAGAATGAGGTGGGCCACCTTGCAGGAAATGGAAGCGGTGTTGGGTGTAGTTGGGAGGTTCTTTGTTGCTGGGGTAACATCCGAGAGGCTTGCAAACTCCAGTGTTGGCAGCCTTGGATGTGGTCAAATGAGTAGGTGTCTTACTCTCGGGTTCTTTGGAAGGAGACTGGGTCGTCACGGCTATACAGTCCTCAGAGGAGACAGAGCAAGGAGAGGGGCTACGGGACAAGGATCCAGACGATGAGGAGACGGGAAGGGGTGAGCCATCGGAAGGGTGCCGAGTGCGAGTAGAAGAACACACAGGAGACTGGGAAGAGTGGGACAGCTGAATAACAGAGGGTCTATCCAGTTCTGCACCATCCTCCAAGGCACCAGAGGCAGAAATGGTCAGGCTAGCTTGGGCCAGGCGTTTCTTCTTCTCCAAGGGTGAGATCACCTCAGTCGGGTTGGACATATGAAGGAGAGAGATGTCTCTAGAGCAGGTGCCATGGTGGGAGCCGAGGACAGAAATGGTGGATGACTGATCAGAGTCTAGGCGATCTGAGGATGCCAACCAGTGACTGTGATGGGAGCACATGCCTCTCTCGCAGTGATGATCTGATACAATTTTCTCCTGTGAACAAAAGGGATATGCTTTAGGACAGACAGATACATCTCCACACATAGGATATTTAGAGATGAACACTATGCATCAAACTGTTGTTTTGCTGGAAATATAAGCAACATTGTGAATATTGTTCCAATATATATTGTTTAGCCATTACATTTCCTAAAGACCTGTCCTTCTCCCAAGACTTGAATACGGGAGTATTTAGACCAGTGGGGTCAAAATCATCTCCTTGAGGGCCACAGTCCTGCAGAGTTTAACACCAATCTGCTCCAACACATCTACCTTAATTTTTTATTTGCTCCCTGTTGAAAAAAAATGCATATGCTCATCCTTAGCTATTTATGAGCAGGAGCTGGTCCTAAGTAACTATCTCAGGACCAACTAAAACCAGCTGCCAGCTTCAAAACAACCTTATCCAGCGGCCAGGTTTAGGTATATTTAATGAAATCTGAAGCCCTCTGCTCTAGCCTTCCAGGAACTATTTGACATCCCTAATTTAAATTTAGCTTAAACAGCACTCAGGTTGCAAGATTAGACCTATTGTCCAAGGTGTTTTCCTGGGATGCCCACATAGGACGATTGTTTTAAAAAATGAATGGATGGTTCAAACAGTCCAGTTCAATGAATCAATTCAACAATCTGTGTCTTAAAAACGTATCGTCACACAGTTGAACTTCACATAGCATAGTTCCAATTGTTCATTTCACAAAGAGTTCCTTTGACCCAAGTGCAATGTCTTCCTGCTCACCTCGCACTCTTCTCTTTCCATCTTCCTCTTCTTCTTGCTTTCAGGCTTACTTCCCCTGTTCTCAGGGCTCCTCTTGTACTGCTTTCGAGGTTTGGAGGGTGGTAGTGGTTTGTCCTCCTCCCCTCTCATCTGCCGCTCAAAGGGCAACACCAACCTGTACAAAGAAAAGAGTTTTACTGTTGGACCATAGCTGAGCAGTTGTGTTGCATGTGGGCAATGGAAGTTACAGTTAAGATTTTCAACCATAGATTTCCAAGTGAGTTTACCTTTCGTAGTGTCTGCGTGTGCAGGTGGCTGCGCTGGTGCTGCCTGGACTACCACCCAGCTCATCGTACACATTCTTCCATAGCCTCCGCGCTGTTACCTGAGAGCAAACACAACGTCATTAACCATCTCCATATTTATTAATTCTCATTTTTATGGAATGATATTGATATCCCAAGAATTGATTAATCTAGCCTTATATCCGTTAAGGGACTGATCGTTGAAGGGCACTTCCTATCCAATATATCGCAATAAACAATGTGCTCCGGTACTTTTATTACGAAAATAAAAAAAGTCTCAGATTTCACATTCTGTATACTGTATTCCAGTATTTAAACGATAAATGCCGTTTTGGTGTGGTTTAATGTTGAGTGACAGATCGCTGTAGCGCCTCAGTTCAACAGAGGCACATAAACTGATCATCTTCTCCACATTAATATCAGTTCCAGCACAAAATAAATATGATTTACCATCTGAAGGTGAGCTAAAATAAAGAGTGCAGCTTCACAATCCATATTCTGTCTCATTTAACAACTCAATCAGTGTTTCAGCTGCTCAAAGGCATCAATATATCGTCTTGTAAACAATATGCAGATAACGTCACAGACTCAGAAAAAAAAATATTTTGTGACCTTAAACTCAGTCAGATAGAAAACTAAACTGTAGAGTGCCATTTTGCTATATATATAAATATATATATACATACAACATAACATTATACATTTTACTCTTCTTCAATTTAATTTGTTTGAATAATTTATATTTATAAAAATGTAACAAAAAATACTAAAGTAGAAATATTATGCAATTTTAACTTTCATTTATAAACTTCATAAAGTGTAAACTTTTTTTTTTTCCTCAGAAAATTTGGCATGTACTGCACCTGATATATCCAAAATAATCAATATCGAATTGAATTGTGAAATTTGTGTCCCAACCCAGCCTAGTATTTAGTGTGCTCTCTGAAGAGAACTCCATTTCCCAAGCTGAGATAGGAATAGTAAGTGAATGTTGGGTAGCATTGCTAGGAAACTATTGTGGGACAGAGTTAAGTTGGTCAGAGTATTGTGCTAACTATCATGCTCTAGCTCTATAACCTTTCCTAACACACTGTTTGACTGGGAAGTGATCTTTGACTAAACCATTGATCTCAAACTCAGTTCCTGGAGGGCCACAGCTTTGCTCCAAATCACACCTGCTTTGACATTTCTAGCGATCCTAAAGACCTCGATTAGCTGTGTTTGATTAGAGTAGAGCTGTGGCCCTCCAGGACCTGAGTTTGAGACCAATGAACTAAACGGCTCCTCATGCATCACCATTGACTATAGACTTTCTTTGCCCAAAGATAGCGCCTTACGGACAAATGCTTGCAGTTTCTTTTCTTTGACTGACTCTGTGTGTATTGCATGCAGTGCAGTGTCAGTCTCATCAGTCCTTGTCATAGTGGAACTTCACGATTAGTCACTAGTTAGTTTCAGAGGTTGCCTCATATGTGTGCAAGTACATACCCAAATTTATTTTCACATGCTGATAAAAGTTTCAGCTTTACAATGCTAATACCACCCTGACTGCCTGACACATTGCTAAATCAATTAATGAGCGAGGTACTTTTCATTTACAGGTATCGGTCCTCTGAAGTTTGTTTGGTAACAGCAAACGCGTTTAGTTTAGTTGTGTTACTGGAAAAAAAACTGATGCAATAATGGCTTTTTTTTATAGCATGACTCTTTTGAGTACAAGGTCAGACTTTCCACTCCCAGACCTAATTTACACACATACGCAAGACCCCCTTTGACCAAGGCTAAAATTACATGCAGACAGACATTGTTTTGTCAGACATCGGTTTTACTGACCACACGCAAACTCCTAAAAAATACAAACACTTGAGCACCTTAGTGAGCGAGTGGAAACTTCAGTGTGACAGAACAAAGCTTTGAAGCAGCATGTTTGGGCAGAAACAGCTAGGTGGAGGACGGACCCTCGTTCTCATTGTGGTCATAACGGTCACTGTTGTACTTATGGTGTGGCCTAAAGCCCTTCATAGTTTCCACTGTGCAAGAGCAAGTGGCAAATGCATGACCTGCTTCTCAACTTCCTCATTAGGTGCAGAAGCCTTGGGCAGTTGTTGGCATACTTGCACAATATATCGACAAGATAATGCTATCGGGTGTGAGTGAAAGAGGGGGGAGATAGACCAGCACCAGCTTGTGAAAGATCTGTCTGGAGGTCTGTTTGCGTGAGGATACTTACTGCATCATATCCTCCAAGTGTCTCCACGGCTTTGTAGATTTTCCACAGGTTGACTAGAAAAAGGCAAGAGACACGATTGCATCAATGAACAATCGTAAAATCAGGTTATGAGCCATAGATGGCATTTCTCATCAAACCTGTGAAAATCAGTCAAATGAGGTGCCCTTCATCTAAAGGAAGTTAGATTAAATGTTATATTTTCTATTTGTTTTATATGAGGTATGCAAACTTGTTACCAAATTTTGGGACAAGATGAACAATAAAACATTTAGCCTCTCTCAGTAGTGGTACCAAATCTTGGTTTGTAGTTATTAATAAAGTCAATATTTGGTTAAATACTTTGACTAAAGTCAAAATGTATTGTCTTCATGTCCCATTATAAAAAGTCTAAATTTCGTCACTTTTAAGAGTCACTTCTAAGAGATCTGCAAGAGATCTTCGTCACTTTTAAGAGATCTGCAATGAGGAAAAATCATACTGTAACGGGGACCAAAAAAAATAATAAATAATAATAAAATGTGTTTTATTTTAGAGAAGTTACCTAACAGTTGTCATAACTTATGTGATCATGGTTTAAAGAAAAAGTCCCATTCTAGGATTGCGTCAGATACAGTACATGATTTAGTCAGCATGTTTTATATATATATATATATGATAGTGCATAGTTATATATGAACAGCTTAATAAATAGGCTACTATAAAGTAGAAGAAAATGTCAAAGTATGTGTATCTGATCAGACAGATTCCAACACGTTGTGTAACATGCCCTCATGCTCAGAAACCATAGAGAGTAAAACAAAAGAGGCAGCGCTAAACACGGGTTCACTTGGTTTGTGACGACCACAATGTGTTTTGGTGAGGTGAATTAGTAAAACTTAACATATTGTAGGGCCTACACTGTTCTTAACAGTTATATTCACATTCAATTTATTGAATTGCAGTATACTTGTATGATTTTGAGAGTATTTGAATGTTCAATGTAAAAACAAAAGTACTCATTTGAATGCTTTAATATTACATGCAACGGTATTCAGACTCACTCTGTTTAAAGCCAAGATGGGGAATTCTCTCTATAGGCGTGCCTCTTTCCTTCATGAAACAGTACAGATTGGCCACAAACGTCCTCTCTTCACCATCAGATTGGTCTGTTCTGGAACCTTCCTCACTGCTGTTGATGGACACCATGTTCTCCATCTCCATGCTTGTCTGGTAGAAAAATAGTGTATGGTTAAAAAAAAGTGACAAAAGTTGACCAAAAAAGTGATTTCACTTCACTTTAAGAATATTCTGCATATTCTTTGAGTAGTGCAATGTGAGATTGTTTTCATATACCTCACTATTATACAGCGATTTTTAAAAAATGTAAATAGTAATTTAGATTGCGGTAGCATTTCTAGTACAATTTAAATAAAATTACAAAGATAAAATTAATTAAAAAATAAATAATAATTATTAAACAAATATTAATATTAAATCATTTTTAAAAATTAATTAAATATGTTACATATATTTTAATAAAATTAAAATATTTTTCTTCAAATAATAAGAATGTATTAAGGCAGTATTAAGAGTCATTTGAATTAGAAGCAACGTAAAACGTCCAGACACAACAGGTTAAGAAAATTTGAGGGGAAATGAAACGGTCAAAATAAAATAAAATAAAAACTAAAATAAAGGATCTCAAAAAAGTTGTCACTGACTTTTTGGGAAAAATATATTTGGTTACACTTTATTTTGACAGTCCACTTTAGACCCACTACTTGCACGTACAACAACTAATTGTCATTGATTCAAATCTACATGTCTAGCTAACTCTCAGAGTAAGATATTAAGCAGACAGTCTACTAATACTCTAATGACTGCTATAGTTGACATGTAGTAACAAAGCTAGTTAAATATCTAAAGTGAATGACATGAAATTAAGTGTTAACATTATATTTTTAGAAACATTGTGAGATGACCTGGACATGTTTTTTGTGAGAATCACCCTTGCTGAAAAATTTCGCACAATTCTCAGTTTCAGCAAAATACAGAAGTTCCCAACATAATGGGTCAATAACCAATAAATCTACAGTATGCATGTGCACTGTACACGATATAGGCAATATATGAATATATGTGGGTGAGTTTGTGTCATTTACAGGAAGCAGCGTAACTGTGCTTCGAACAACCTTCAAATTTCACTTTCACACAAACAGCCGGATAAATCTTCTCACTGATTCATTTTCTCAAAGCCTCATGCAAAATTGCAGGTGATATAGGTGCTCATGCAACTCCGTTCCGAGACAAGTCATATTCAGAGTGTGAGACTGAAAACACAACAGCTTTGGCTTTCACCACCACTTTCAATAAGTAACCAGACATCCTGTTTGAAGGGAAACCGAACCACTGGTGGGGTTTTCACAAAAGAAAGCTGCACTATAGTGCTGTACTCCATGCTCTGATAAAGACACAAATGCTGCAAACATGAGAAACTTTGCAGTTACTGCAAGAGGGCGGGTCAAATCTTCAGCTGAAACACTAGAGTATGAATCTAGCCTTCCTTATCTACGTTCCTCACATTTTGATCAAAAGGCCTTGTGGAAGAAGACTCCAAAATAAAGGGCTGTTTATGACAACTACAATTATGAAGTTTTAATAGTTTACACAGAGGAACGGTAGTAACCGACAATAAAAACATCGAAAGACAATCAAAATCCATGTAACTTTGAAGCAGCAGACAACAAAACTTCAACACACGCTTATATTTTATCCTCCATTATTGTGGACACTTAACTTTATCACTCTTAAATGTATCTCATGGGCCATGCTATAACCACAGATATATCACTAGGGCTAGGGCTGCACAACTAATTATAATTACAGATGCCACAATTACGTAATTGTTCAAAGTGGCAATTAAAGTCCACTTATGTTATTCTGCATGCTTAAGATGTTTTTTTTCTTTCTAAAGGTTATCTTAAGGCTGTTTGCATTGTTTTAAATTAAGTCTTAGTATCACATTATAATACTATTTATAGTTTAGCTTTTTTTATTTATAGAATAAACCAGTCTAATGTATAATTGGCATTTAAGGCTATAAAGGCAGAAGTGTGCTTAATCTAAAAAGTACATTAAAATACATTAATGATAATAATGCATTTAAATTGTTTTATTATTGTATCATGCTGTACGGAATTATGATTTATTGGCTAGCATATTAAAGCACATGTAAAGTACTTGATAATAATATCATATTCATATTGCAACTTCTGCAATATACAGATACAGCTACAGATATATCTCAATTTATGACACTCTTATTTAAGTACATTTTAGTTTAGCATATGCTTAAGTATTCAATAGCATATTTAGGTTGCATTTAAGTAGGCCTACATCCTTTTAAGTTTATTATTTCTGTAAGTAGTAGTATACGGCCTAAATCAAGGCTAATAAAGACAAGACGTCAGGAAACGTGTTGTTGTGTAAATATTGTAACAATCTAACCTAGAAAAAAATGCAACTGTAATCAGATGAAGAGCACATTAAAATATAATCAGCTACTACCAGTACTACCTTAGAAACACCTCTTCTCACAATTTTGGGGTGTGATATCTTTAGCACAAAAAATAGGCAATGATGCGCTTGCTTTACTGCTAAATCAATAATCAGCCCCTTATAAGCCTTGCATAGCAAGGAAGGAACAAGTCCCGTTGAAAGAGGGAAGTGAACGTTATCTACAGAAAATCAGCACATTCACCCTGTGTGGCAAAGTGTTATAAGACGATCAGGCCAAAGTGGAACTGCCAGCAGCTAGCGAGCAAGCACACAGGACAATGACCCACAGTACAGGCCGGCCGCAAGTGAGAAATGAAAGAGTGAAGGCATGCAGAAATGAACGCCAGCACGTCACAAGTTCGCCCACTCAGTAACATGACTGTTAAGAGCGGGGTAGAAAAGTTGGTAAAACCCTTGAAAACATGTAAGCAAAGAAACATCAATGCCCTGCAGAAAAAAACCAGTTCTGAAGCTGGGATGCTGGTTTCAGCTGGTTCATGCTGGACTAGGACCAGAACATGACCTGCTTAAACAAGCATCAAAACATACCTAACCAGCAAATGCTGTTTTATCAGCAGGGTATCGACAAAGTGACTTGAGCTGAATAATAAACGACATAGCTGCCTTTAGTAGAATTGCCTTTAGCTGAATTGAAATTGATGGACATCACTGATCTGAACTGACTTGAGCTAAATAATGACAATATTGTCTTTTAAAGCTGCTTTACAGCAGAATATGAATTATCTTTATAGATGAGTTTCCATAATTAATTATGTTATTTTCATGTTTATCTCTGTGGAGCTATCTATAGGGCTTTTCACACTTGAAATTGTTAACCCAGGGTTATCGTAAACCCCGGGTAAACGGAATCCTGGGTTATC
>JAUCMT010000154.1:18604891-18625331 GCA_032357475.1 Enteromius thamalakanensis | reverse complement strand
TGTTTAGAACGCAGATAACCCGGGGTTAAGCACAGTGTGAAAAGCCCTTATATGTGACCCTGGAGCACTTAACCAGTCATAAGTCCCTGGGGTATGTTTGTAGCCAAAAAAAAAGATTTTGCTTTTATGCCAAAAATCACTAGGAAATTAAGTAAAGATTATGTTCCATGAAGATATTTTGTGAATTTCCTACTGTAAATATATTAAAACTTCATATGCTAGTGATATGCATTGCTGAGAACTCCACTTGGACAGCTTTAAAGGGGACATTAGAGGTTCAACCACTTGTATAAGTTGTCTTAACTGAAATGCATGTTATCAGTGTCTGTACAGAACTATCATATAATGATAAAAATCCAATCACTGGTTGTTTTACAATCTCTGTAAAGGTTTTTTACATTGAGTGAGCCCTCATCAGTCTGAGACGCAGAGACAAGCAAGACTCCTAAGAGATTGAGCTGTTATGTTGTTGAATGTATTAATGAACAGAGCAGTAGTCATTTACTCCCGACGTCTGAGTGACTGAAGATTAACGTTACGTTTGGTTCTGAAGGGAAATGCACCCTTGATCTACCGAAATACGTTTAAGTTAGTGAGAATCATTCATGATCCAGCCTCACCTACAGAAGCAGTGAGTATAATGTCTTTTAATAAATCTTAGCACATTATCAGGAAAGGCTATTTGCAAATTAGCAAGTTTCACTATGAATAAGGCTAAAGAAAGATCCTCTGAGAGTGCTTCAGAAAAGAGGGGCGGGGTCAGCGGAGCTCGTGAAGATTTAAAGGGGAAGTACACAGAACAGAGGGATTTGAAAAGAGCTGTTTTTGACAGGGTAATTTTTTTTTTTACACTACCCTCGAGAAATTTTAAAACAAACTAATATTACAGACTTTCTATTAAGACATAAAGAATCATATCAGCTTGAGGAAAATTGGCTTTGTATGACTCCTGATTTTCCCAAAAAATTATTTCTTGCACACTCAAATAGTTTCAAATAGTTGTATCTTGGCCAAATGTTGTCCTATACATAATATTGTCCCAAAACAATGGAAAGAGCTTATTTATTCGGCTTTCAGAGGATTAATCAGTCTCGATTCCATTAAATTTGACACTTATGACTTTTTTTGTGTTCCAGGGTAACATATTGTATAAAGCACTGAACTAAAGGTAAATCGACTTGGATAAAAGTTGATCTTGTATCAGAAAGAGTAATCTTTTTTTAAACCTGCTGGTTTTAGCTCAGACTGGTTTCAGCAGGTTTTTTAGCAGCCCAAATTGTTTGTGGAAACATTTTATGGAAACAGTGTTTGCTTTAAATCACATTCGCCTGCCGAAAGTGTAAAAATACAAAAACATAACAGCTTGCGAAGAGAAATTCCCCAGTGACTATATAAGCTACGCACAGAAAGCTTTGGATTTCCACTTGATGACTCTGGTGGTTGATCTCTGCCGTTTGCTACCAAAGCAATGTTCAGTCAGTAAGTTTCACACTGAATAGAGTTCCTCAGAGAGGGTAACTTCTTCCCAGAATAAGGCCTCTACAGTGACTAATATTGTGCATATAGGGCTTTATTCTAGCCTCTGAGTAATATAGAAGATAAGAAGGCCCCTTTTCAGTGTACTGAAATGAGTAAACATTGAGGCCTATGTTTAAATCTCTCTCCTGCGAAGGGAATAATATCATACATGTAGGCCCAGAAGCTGGGGCAATCTAAAAGAGTCTGATTCATTCTTTCCCTCGCTTCAGTTGTGAATACAACAGAGATAAATTGACACACGTCTTTTGCTATGGGTGCTGCTGAGCTCCAATCTGTCCTGAATTGAGTCATCTTCACTGAAATTTCATATACGGCTTTATCTGATTACCATCTACCCAAACATTTCCTGTTATATTGACAACACAGATAACCAGCTTTGAGGAATTGTGGGTTAGCACTAGTTCTTGGAATAAATATTTGAATATCTTTAAATCAAAGGAAATGTGTTTTTGAGAAAAGAACTTTTTTTTTCTTCAGTATTTGGTTTATAATGATCTGGTTATATTGTATATGCACCGTATCTAATGAAACTGTTACAAAACCACAAGTGTAATAATAAGAAGAGATGTAGCAGGTTTGAAAACAGGTGTATTCAAATACATAAAGCATCCTCTCACAAAACTATTCTTGCCACTTGATATGTAACACAAACATTAGATCACTATCACTATCAATTTAATACAGTCATATCAAGACCACAATAGGGAAGAGCTTAGCTCTTAAATGTTACCTTCGAGTTTCAAACAGGAAGGGCTTTTTGTGTGTGTTGAGAACCTTGCCCCGGTCTCTCTGTGGCTAAAAGTAGCACAGACCCCAGTGTGAGAGACTTTCTGAGAGCTGCAGCTCTTAAATTTCCACCTCATTCAAATTTCGGAAAAGTGCGTGGGTTAGTCTGCAGCGGACGTGTCAATAGCACTCAAAATGAGAGTTTACACATGCTGATGAAGACGCAGTGGCATGGCCAGAGCTCGCCACCAAAACCACACGGCTTTTAACTTCTGACGCCACCCTGGAAATATGATGCATCTTTGCACTAGCACACAAGTGCAGTTTTTAATTACAAGAAGTGTGAGAGAAACAAAGAAGAAGAAGAAGAAAAAAACATCTGTGATTGTTTATGTGCGAATCCTGGTGTGTAGCATAAAAGAAATGACTAAAGGTGCCACATTTTAGCGATGTAACACTCAAAACTGATGTACTGCACAAATGAAGAATCGAAAACTGTAACCGAAATAAATGAGACCGAAGAAGCTGTTGAGTCAGTGCATGTAAATGTACTGGAATCCAGATTTTTTTCCCTGCTCACATCAGAGAGAGAGAAAAAAAGAGATTTTTTTCCTTGCAAAATGAAAGTTGAACGGACAATCTAACCACAAGCTGTCATGTTTCATGTGACTAACTACTGTTCCTGACATCAGCATTCTCCATAACCGAAATATTGCAATAATACCAGAAATCAATTTGGCAACAGTCATTAGATCGAAAGGGGAAGTGAGATGTTATTTTTACGAGCATAATTTGCACTTCAGCCACATCAGTTATGAGGAATTTACATAAACTGCATACGAATTCAAATTTACATTTACAGTTAGGTTTTGGGAAACGATACACAATCATGCCTTGAAGGGACAGTTAAAATAGAAATTCTGTCGTCATTGACTCGCCTTTTTAGATTTTCATCGGAACACAATAGCAGAAATTTTCAGAACAGCTTTTGCATCATAAAAATAGCCTGTGACTGAAGTCATATGATCGCCTCGAGAAACGTTCTCACAAATGAGCACTTCCAGCAGGAATACACCATGCAGGCTTGAAATGATGAGAGGAGGAGGCAATTATTACCTGGTTTGGTGAATTCATCTCCTGCTTTTTCTTTTCACAGTCTTCTAGTTCTCCTTCTCCAACATCGACCTCTCCTCGAGGGTCCAACACTAAAACAAAGCACAGCATACTGGTTACACACAAACCAAGTCGAAACATGACACATGAAAGGAGCGTACACAGTGAGTGAAACTATCTGTTGGTGGGCAGCCGATTTGAGTTTTTAATTTCCAGTGTTTGCGCAGTTGATTCACTTGGTGAATAGTCATTTTGGGAACAGAGAGACA
Source organism: Enteromius thamalakanensis (assembly GCA_032357475.1). Lineage (NCBI taxonomy): Eukaryota > Metazoa > Chordata > Actinopteri > Cypriniformes > Cyprinidae > Enteromius > Enteromius thamalakanensis. Next base: position 18,621,684 of record JAUCMT010000154.1, on the reverse strand, counting down.
TGGGTCTTTTCCAGAGACACCACACAAAAGCAGCGGTGAATACATTGGAAAGCAATTTGTAAACCAGAATTGGTTCTCCCAGAGATTGATATGCAAATTATCACAAAGTCTATTGACTCTTATTTCATTCCAAACCTTTGTGGCTTTCTTCCGTAGAACACAAAATGGAAGTAAATGAAACCAGTGTTTAAATTTCATTGTATAGGTAAAAACCGCTGAAACAGTGTAATTTTAGGTTTAGTATTTATTATTAAATCAACGTTTTAATTTGAAATTTTGTAAGAGCATTTATTTTAATAAATATATATATTTCTATATACTGCAGAATTTTTATTTTAGTTTTAAGAATTTTAGCACTACAACTTAAGTTTTTTTCTTTAGTTTGAGCCGTTTTGTTAAGCCTCAGTCACTTTTTCTATATTGATTAATATAACTCAATTATTATTTTGTTCCCACAGATTATGCAAAAATGCTGCCAAGTTTTAGGTTTTTAACATCTGTAGTGTCTGTAGTATCTGTTTTTCTTTCTTTTCTTTTTTTTCAGCCTTATATCAATTACCGAAAATCTGTAAATGTCCCTTTACCAGCATCACACTGATTAGATCTGTATAAACTTCCCTTCCCTCTGAGGTACAAAGTTGTCAATATCTACAATATCTACATCTTTGCATATTATTAAACCTAAATGGTACATATTAGTCTTTTAACCATAGATATTAGTGATTTAAAAGTACATAAAATTCATATTAGTACCTTTAGAAAGGGTCTTGGACCAGTGTGAGAGTGTCCCAATGTCTCCCAATCAAAATCAGCTGCTAGTTTAGCATGAGCAGAGCAACGCTCTCTGTTTACCCAGCCTCTGCTTTATAAAATGCAGTTCTGAATCTGAAGTATTGAGTTAAATGGGCGTGTAAGACAGAAAGAAAGAAAGAAAGAAAGAAAACATTCTAATACGAAACCACATTATTACAACACTACTTCCTGTCTGTATGCATAAACCACAGCTGTGTGATACTCAGCTTGAATATATAAATAAACATTTGTGAGCTGTCGAACAAAATTAACACAGCAATGCATCCTCAATTATACCATCATTCTGCATTTAATATTATGCAATCTAAAAATAAATGCCTTTTTGTTTTGAAGTGAGTGGATTGTGGAGGCCAATGTGCAGCCATTCCATTTTTACCAGCTTTTTAGAGCTTCAGTATTTGCAGGGGGCGATGCTATTATCACACTGAACTTTCGGTGGCCACAGTTCAGGTCAAAAACGGCAAGCGTATCAAGCCATCTACCGTTCAGGTATCTGGTGAGAATAGAACCAGCACAATGTAACCATCAGGCACCTGACAGCGTCTTATTTACAAACCACACAAGCACTGAATTATAGGTTCGCTCTGGGTTGGCTCTACCTCAAAGTCTCCACTTCCCTTTCTCATAGCCTTCTCACCACTCTTTATACTCATATCTCTGTCTGTAACATCCAGCAACGCTTCGCTTTCGAGATCAGACGTTTCCTGTGCCAGGGCACTCAACAGGCTTCTGTTATTTTACTTCCCCTTCTGGGCCACAGTGCAGAAAGATTGTGACAAGTTCGACTGATATTATCACTGGCGCGATAGCAACTTCTGCATTGTCTCTAGCAGCCTGCAATTGTTCGGATGGGACGAAATGGCACAAATCCTAACAAATTCTTCAACCGAGCATCACTGCAAACACCATGTGGCTTTTCTTCTGATGTGCTTTGTCATATCCTGGATGGTCTCAACAAATAAAACCATAACGTGCGATAACATCACAATGTGACAGCGTCATAATAAACCGTTACTCACGTAATGACAACATCAAAACACGATAACAAGTTTTTGGCGTAGAAATACAGCTTCCTAAACAGAAATGACCTGTGATGTTTGGTCAATGAGCTTATCTGGCCTATTCTCATCAGTTTGCTGTTGGTGTATCAGATGAGGGGTTTTACGCTTCAACAGTAATGTGTTGCTATTTCTCTAAACCACTTCCTCAAAGAGCAAAACCTGTTATGGTTACTCATATGTAGTCCTTATTACAGTCACTTAAATGACTTTAAATGACAGTAATAGCCCTTATAACAGTAATTCGTTCCAAAAAGCTAATATTTAATTTAACTGTTTAAACTACTAAATAATCAAATAATGACTAGAACATGTTGACTATATTGTTCAATTCATCATAGCCTACTCATTATTTCTGTTCTTCTCGTAATATTTCCTATAGTAATTTAGTAGCTATTCTGACTAACGTTAGTCATTTTAATACAGAACAAATATAAATGAAATTATAATCAGCCAGAGGCTAACGTTACTTACGCTAGGCTAGTGTCTCAGAAACGGTTAATAACGTTACGCTTGAACTGTACTTTTGCGCGGCTTTGAAATAAAGACAATATCTTAAATCTAAAACTAAAAACGGACTCTTCAGATGAGTTTTAAGAGACTTTGATTAACTTACGGTCAATACCAAGAAAGCCAGTTTACAAAGACTCTCGTCTCGCGTAAAAACTAAGCGATATAAAGTATAATGTAATAGCGAAGCCGTGTTAATTGTACACGTTAGAAAGTTATCGCAGCATTCGTAGAAAGACAATCCCTTACCCATTTTAAGAGAGCTGGTCGTCCACGGTTCGTAGAGTCAGGAGCGTGTGTTGATGTCCGTCTGCTTGTCTCGTGTCTCAGTAATTGACAGCTCGCTCTAAAGCACGCGCTCTCTCCTCAGCACTTCCTCTCTCAGGAACCCTGGGACTCTGAGTCCTCTTCAAAGAATCAGGTTTCTAAGCGTTTCAAACAGGTTGGTTCAGCGACAGACTTCTGAGTGCATGCTTCCGTTGAGAGGTTTTCAGTATGTCTAACTGCAGTTTTGTACTGATTCTTGTCTCAGAGTAAAATCTGAAAAATAAAATAATGGTCCTGAAGCACAAAACCAGTCATAAGGATATATATATATATTGAGATTTATTCATCATCTGAAAGCTGAATAAAAAAGCTTTCCATTGATATATGGTTCAGAATAGGACAATATTTGGCTAGACGTGCAGCAATTGGAAAAATGGTGTTATGGTGTTGTGCTCCTAATAAATAAATAAAAGTACGGGTGCTTTTGAAATGTTGTAATAACATTTGATTAGTCAAATCAGCGTGGTTAGAAAGTAGGTTACATGAAGTAGTTTTAGCCTGTTCAATGGTTAAGGTTTCAATCCTGATATGAACAGTAGCCCATTTTGTATAAATTAGTATTACATTACATCATTCAATTGTCCATGCAAGTTTCTTTGTTCTATTATTTATTTATTCATTTAAACTAGATTTGTTACCATCCCAATTTACCGGAACCTGTAGATGAATTGGGACAGTCTTCGTCTAAAGTGGGACATACTATAAAAAGATAATAATAGTTTTTTGTTTTGTTTGTAAAATGTACATGTAATTAAACAAATGCCATCTATTACCCATACTTCATAAACACACAAATATGAAAGCCACACACACACACACACACACACACACACACACACACACACACAGGTGAAGGTACATCATAGATGAAATCATGGCATTTTTACACTGTTTTTCTGTTTACGTGACTGATTTCTTTGTCTCTGTCCTGCTGTTGGAGATTTTGAAATGCTTACATTGTGTTGGAGTGCTCTAATAATTCTTTAAATTCATGCTTCTGTTGAAGTGTTTCATTTCAGTAAGTGTTAGGTGGCTATGAGTTCACAGTCAACTTGTATGTTTGCTTATATGAAGTTATTCTTTTAAATTCTGATGATGATTTTCTATTGCAAATGATTATTTGTTTATTTTGATTATTACACCGTCCTGCAGTAGGAAATAATATTTTGTAAGCACAGACTAGATAAAAATGTTTGTCCCACTACACAGGGTCCCTGAAGGGGATTGCTGCTTAACATTTTTTAATATCTCTGTATATGTTTAAAACAAAGACCTGGAAAATCTGGAATGTAAGGATGCACAAAAAAATCTAAATATTGAAAAAAAGTTGTACATCTTAATCTTAGCAATTCATAATACGAATAAAACATTAGGTTTTGATATATGTACAGGATAAAACTGACAAAATATATTAATGGAACATGATCAAATCAATCATTTTGACCCAATGTATTGTTGGTTATTGCTATAAACATACCAGTGCTACTTATCACTGCACATATGTTTAATATGATGATGATTTAAAAAGCAAAATAAACCATTGTGTGTATTATGGCATCATTCTGAAGTTCTATTCAATTTAGACCAGAATTAAACACATTACAAAGAAAAGTAAAACAAAATCTAAGATAAATATCACTGGTGAACAAACTATACTACGGGGTCGTTGAATGATTGGCTGATGAACTTTCTAAGGTGTGCAGTTATTTTCAAGGAACCGCACGGTGAACATAGTTCCAGGTTATGTTCCATATCACTTCGCCAAATAGTTTGTATTATTTTAAAAGATATACAGTATACATGTCTATACTTAGAACAGCAAAATAACCAAAACTCACAACAACACTGGCCAAGCTAATAATATAGTTATCAATATGATAAAAACGACAGCTCAGTTCTATCATTTGGGCACAAAAAAATGGTTTTATTATGTACAGAAAGCACATACTCTCTAAAGCTCTCTCTCTCTTAGAGACACAGTCATACATATGTGCTAATGTTGCTAGCGCTAACTTACTCTGGCGACTTTATCCTTAACATCAACTTAAAAACAACTTGAAGCGAGGTAACAATGGTGCTGTTAGGGAAGAAAATGACTTTAAAGTTTCACTGTTTTAGCCAAACACTTTTGAGAGATGCACAAACTCGTAGTTCACACCTCTCTCTCTCTCTCTCTCTCTCTCTCACACACACACACACTTATATATTACAGTAGTTATGAACTGCATTAGTCTGCTGTCATTGGCTCAAGCCTCGGTTACAAGGTTTAAAATGACTTTTTAGAATTAACAACGGAGGCTTTGGATGAGATGCGGAAGAAACCCTACCCACAATAGTGTTTTAACTACAAAAACCAGACAAATACCTTGAAATAAATCATTATAATCATCATAAGCGGAATAACTGACTCCGGGCCATTGAATTATAGAAAAATAATGCACAAATAATTTGCGCCGTGACCCCATTACCAGCTCGAGTGTGCATTATTTTTCGAATAACTCAACGGCCCAGTCAGTTATTCCTTACATAAATGACAAAATGCTCCAGGGATGCATTTGCACACTGTTGAGGATTGTTAGTAGGCTATATTAATTAATTCACCCCAAAATTACATTCAGCTGAAAATCATTTGCTCACCAATGGATCCAAACATCTGATAAATACCTCACAATAATTCACACCACTTCAGTCCATCAATTAAGAAATGCATCATTATGGCGTCTTTAACAACAAACTGTCCTGAGCTATTGCTCCTGAAATATTAGAGTCCTGAGTCCTCTAATTATGTTGCTCTTTAGTGTAAAATCATCTGAATCAGGAGAGAAATATGAACAGATCAAACAACGTTTAAAAAAGGTCTGAACAAATATGTGGGCGTATCTTGATGTGAAATGACAACAGAGGTGGAAGAAGTCTTGAGGAAGTGTTATTATGAATTATGGACTTCTCTTTCAGTCAATGGTTTGAAACGCATTAATGATTGATTTGTTTTTTACCAAACTCCATATGAGGTTTAAGTGAAATTGAATCATTTGTGGATTTTTGGATTCTCATTCTGACGGCACCCATTCACTGCAGCAGAGCATCCACTGGAGAGCATAAAGTGTATTTCTCTTCCGTTGACGAAACAAACATCTTGGATGGCCTAAAGAATGAGTAAATGTAAAGCATAAAAGTGTTGGGAGTGAACTTTCTAAAACTCTTGTCAAAAGTGCATGTATTGTATTGAACACCTTTACATTGATGGATTACAAAGCTGTCATCAGACACATACTGGAAACACAAAAGAAAGGGGTTTGCCCGGACGCAGAAGAGCACTGGTGAAAGTACTGAACTCAGTTTTTCCCCTTTGTATCTATTATGAAAATGATAACCAGGACAGAAAGCTAAGCAAAACCTCAAAAAGGGGACAGAACTATATTTGAGCATAACAAAATGTGCAAAAGGAGACTAGAAGTAATGAAAATAAAAAAAGAACACAACAAAAACATCTGAATAGTTTCAGCCATCAACAATAGATTTCTGTGCTGAAAAACAAAAACCTTTTTTTGTTGTTGGAGTTTTAAAGAATTAAATTAGAATTTTTTTTTTATTTTTTCACTTCAAAAACTCACATTGTATTCAGCAAGTCTTGGCAATTGTCTTTGACATTTACTAGTAATTTCTGAGTGAAAATTAGTAGTAAACTTCCAAAGTAAATTACTGAAGTTAATACTTAATATCTGTGTATGATGTCTTCATAACAATTATTCAAATCAAAACGCATTTTGTTCAACATCAAAGCCAGCATAGTTTTAAAAATCCCCATTATTTATATATAACTAGAAAATGTAACTATTGCTTTGTTAAATAAAATAATATTAACCTAACATTAAAACAATTTTAAACATAATAGGATGACTGTCCTACTAAATCTCTCTTTTTCATTTTACTCATTTATTCACTCTTTCCTTCATATATTATTAATTTAATTAATACAATGCAATTATTAATGAATACACCTTTTGTTGCTGTTTATTTATTGTTTATTGCTAGAAGCATAAAAGCAATACTTGACAATTAGCATTTTCTCAGATGTTTTTTTTACATTTCAGCAAAGTGGTTTGCATGGTTTAGACGAGCTGCACTGGACTGGACTAAATGGCTTTTAAGGACATGTTAAAGTTAAAGTAACAATAAAAGATTCAGGAATCTTTTGTTTTTAAGCATGACGCTGAAGACATATAATTTACCGTCAAAGTGTGGGGAAATGCCCCTCTAAATGCAAAGCACCACTGTTACAGCCATCGTTTTGTCATTAATTGACCGTGATTGTACACTGTGTGTGTTTTGTACATATTGAAGATGAACTATAAAAAAAGAACACCGGAAAGCCCCATCACGTAAATGTGTCGTTGTTTTGAAGCTGTCAGATGTTATGTACTGGCATGATATCTTTAGTGCACTTATGAACGTCTTGCTGTCAAAGTTTCGGATGTATCGTTTATGGATGGGGCCTCTCTCACCTGCCCGCATAGTCCCTGACATTTAACCATATTTAACCTTTAAATGTCACAATAACAGTTTTCAGCCCAGAGCCAATCACTCTGAGGGAGTTTCTCAGGTGAAATATTAGACAAAACATCCGTCCTCCCTGTTACTGGGAGTGTAAGCGTGCACACAGCACTTCACCCTGCGCACGATAACCCGGTGTGTATCACCACTCTCCACAATCATTTCTTTTGGGGAGTATGAAATTGCTTATGTTGATATCAGACGGAATGGAAATTAGGGAGTTTGTGACTTTGTTTTCATATTCGATTTGAGAGGTTCAGGTTTTACTCAGTCTGAGATCACACCAGAGTTTCACAATAGCTCAGGTGCTTGTCATAGCTGCTGTTCTGGATCAGATGGACACAGACACATTTGACTACCTTGCCATCAAATTAACTGAGGAAACAGGCTAATATTATACCATTATGGTAGTAATTGCTGGTTATTGGTGACTGCATTTCTGTCTAATGAATGATGCCTTAATCATGCGGCTTTATGTGAAAGTGTGCACTGTTACTTTGATAAGTGACGAAATTCAAAGAATATCATCAAAACAATACAAACTACAATTAAGACCACATAGATAACTTGATCAGCTGCAACACTATACACTTTACAACACTCTAGCGATCACATAACCCTAAAAACATCTAGAACATTCTAGCAACACCTTGGCAACCATAGAACATTCTAGCTATCTCAAAACCCTGGAAACCATTTAGAACACTCTAGTGATTGCATAGTAACACCTTGGCAACCACATTGAACACTCTAGCAATCTCAAAACCCTGGACACCATTTAAAACACTCTAGTGATTCTATAGCAACACCTTGGCAACCACTCAGAACACTCTAGGGAGCTCATAACCCTGACTACCATTTAGAACACTCCAATGATTGGATAGCAACGCCTTCTTTAAACATTCTCGATATTTCATAGCTTACACTTATAGAATATAAAAAACATTTATGTAGTGTCTGTGACGTCACCTGTAGGTTTCTGAAGAGAGTTTTTGAAGCTCGACGTAGGCGTGTCGGAATTCGCATCACCGAGCATCACTCTCAGATAATCGAAAATAGGCAAAAAGGCGGGAGCTGGTTGATAAATCTTTTAATTATGTAGAACTTTAACTTGATATAATTCAAAAAAATGAGTTATTAAAAATCACAGTTTAGCTATTTAGATCAAAATCATTTTTTATACTAGACTGTAAAAATGTTTTTTTCTGCTGTAAAGTTTGTGTATTTAACATGCAGAGTTTATGGGATTGCCGCTTCTTAACACATTGACACCCACCCAGAACCCGATAGCAAACCATCCAGAACATTCTAGAGAATGCCTTTGAACCACCCAGAACACTCTGCAGTTTGTGCTGCTGTTTAAATACGAGCCATAAGATTAAAGGATTTATCTTGAACTCTGTCATATAAATTATGTATAGACTCTGGTTAAATCTTTTAATAATCGATTTACTATGAATTTGTACCTGTGTTGTATGGATGAATGGATGGATGATTCAGCCGTGGGCAACTAAAACTGTAAAACAACTAAAAATGTCTGTCCCCTCACATAGTATAGGGGGGCAATTTCGGATACAGCCCAGAACATTTTAGATATTGCATAGCAACACCTTGGCAACCACACAGAAAACTCTAGTGATCATCATAACCTTGCAACCATCTAGTACACTCTAGAGATTGCATAGCAACACCTTGGCAACCACCCAAAACACTTTCACATAACACTGACAACGATCTAGAACATTCAAGATATTGCATAGCAACGCCTTAGCAACCACCCAAAATACTTTCACATAACACTGACAACGATCTAGAACATTCTAGATATTGCATAGCAACGCCTTAGCAACCACCCAAAATACTTTCACATAACACTGACAACGATCTAGAACACTCTAGATATTACGTAGCAACACCTTGGCAACCACCCAGAACACTCTTGCAACCACATAACCTTTATTAACCATCTAAAACAGTGTAGAGTTTGCATAATAATACCCCAGCAACTACGCAGAACACCCTAGAAACTTCATAGCAACACCCTGAAAGCCACCCAAAACTCTTAGCAACCGCATAATAATACCCTGACAACCACCCAGAACGTCAACCACGAAGCAATGCCCTGGCAACCTCACAGATAATTCTAGGCAAGCACTTCAGGGGAAGCACCATTCACATTTTGATCAGAAAATGGAAAAATCTAGTTTGGAAACATCTTCTCATCTGGCAAACCTGTTTTACACATTATAGTGGATCGGCTTGACTAACACATTTTCTCATGTTGAAATGCTCAGCTTTGTCAAAACATGCCTGTCAGTAACTGAACAAACACTCTCATTGCTGTCCAGATCACTAGTAATACAGTGACAGTCACATGTGGGCCAGCCTGCATTATTTGAATAGATGGAGTGCATTGAGCGTTATACGATGAGTGACTAGAATCTAAACCCGTAGGTAACTTGTTTGAGGGGGCAGATGAGAGGGTGATGAGAGAAGAGCGGTTGAGATGAACGTTTACACCGGTGAGTCAGTGAAGAAACACTCGAGTCAGAGCTTTGAAGGAGAGTGTAAGATCAGAGATTTACAGACTACAGAAATTCCCCCGTTATTCGTGTCAGAGAGAGAAAGACTGAGAGATAGAGAGTCAAAAAAAGGGGTAACAAGAAAGAAGGAGTTGTGGAGGGGCACTCAAGCAGAAAACTGACGTTAAGAGTTAACAAGAAGTGTGACTGGTTGGTCATATTGATCCAGAGCTACGAAGGCTGATTTGACTCATTCTCCTGGGAACAACCGAAGAGATTCCTTCAGTTCAGTTCATCTGATTTTTATCATTTATTTTACAGCATGAAGAAGTTCACCTGTAGGTGAAAAAAAGACAAAACTGGATGCTCTTTAAGATCTGCCTGTAAGACCTTAAATAGAAAAAAGGTACTTGCCACCTGTTGGATGAATTTCACAAAGCTTGTTAGGTATATGTTTGTAACCATATTTCATCTAGAAAAGAAAATGTGATGTAGAAAAAAGATAATATTTTACTTAAAAAAACTTTTTTTTTGTATTTTTCATATTTATAAAAAAAACTTTCACATAAAAATTCCCTACAAATCTTTTTTTTTTCTCTTGCAAAAGTTGCTTTCATATAAAATATAAATATATATATAACTGTAATGTATTTTTATTTTATGATATATATATATATAAATATATATTTTTTTTAAATTAGAAATAATATCAAAAAAGCGTATTAACATTTTTTTTAAATGTATTTAAATTGAAACAAAAACAAACTTCTTTTGATTTTTTTGGGTGGCCGGGCAGTATTTATTTTTGCCATTTTAAATATATATATATATATATATATATATACAGTCACATTTTTTATTTATGAAACAATATAAATATAAATATTTTAAATTTAACAACAACAACAAAACAAACAAACTTTTCTTTTTGTTCTTTTCTTTTGGTAGAGGGTGTGACCTTCATTTGCAAGTTTGAAATCTGATATTTGAATATTTCACAGTTTGCATCTTCATAATCATTTGTTGATTTTCATATAACCTCTCCATTTTAAATTCCTGGATCTGGATCTGTATACTGTAAGTGTACTGTAGCAGAAAAGTGCGAACTCTTCAATCTCAAATACATTAGATATTCATGTATGATTACGTCAGCTGATACAGATTTCTGATTTAGTCTACATTTTTACACATGATTATTTAAATATACAGATTTCATTGTCTGGACACACCATTTTTTGGTTATGCCTGAAGTATGTGCTCTGAATGATTCCCTTATATAGGCATAATTCACTTCTGAGAAAATTTGCCCATATGTGGGATATTAGAGTAGAGATGCTATGATACCAGTAGGCTTTGATTCTGATATTGGTTAGAGATCATAACGCTCATGTTAGGAATTAAATGAGTAACGCATAAACATGCTCATATGTGTGGTTTGTGTGACTCGATTCAGAAGTTACATTACTGCAGTCAAGAGTTTTACATTGAGTAGGTATTCCAGTTCAGAGAACAAATTTGCTTGCAAAGCCTCATGGGACGTACACGATCTCCTCTCTCAACATGAAATAGAAAAAAATTCTCAGAAATCAGAAATTTCCCAAGATTCAACACAAACATAAAACAAATCAATACGTTCCGTGTGTCAGCCAATAAAATTGGCAAATTAATTAATTTCTTAAAAAACAACTTTTTCCTCATTTTTAAAACGACTTTTTCAGCAAGGAAATATTTTTGGATTTTTTTCTTCCAAAATTATTTAAAGAAAAAGCTGCGCTCAGATGGAAATATAGCTGACCGTCATTCACTGCCAACATTATCTGTGGGTCAGCAAGGACTTCCTCTGCCCTTTTTGCAGAAGTGAGTCGATATTTTCCGTCAAGACATTTCTTACTTCCCTTTTCAAAATAAAGTTAATATTGTGCTAGAATACATCACACCCCGCAGTTACCTCTGAGCAAATACCAGATCTCAAATAGCAGTAATGATATGGATTAGTAGTTAATATAGATGGAAAAACTAATAACGGATAGGTGAAATGTTATCTGAAACATCGGTTAGACTTTCAGTTAAAAAACAAGACGATTGTGATCTCAGAAGAAGGGGGAAAAGTACAGTCTCTTTTCTTCTGAAAATGAAACTGGGGGTGATCAAGCTAAAGAAGAAAAAAGAAAAAAATCCCCAAACGGCCATGTTGATTTAGCTTATTCCAGGAAACCTGGTGAGTGTGACACATGCAGGTCACAGTATACGGTGGCTTCTGTACTATATGACATGAGAAAAAAACACTCCCTGTTAACAAAGTGTGTTTGTTTACATTGGATACCTCATTATGATCCCTGTTATCCTCATCAGCTGTCGCCTTCCAGAAAAAGTGAGCTGAAGATGCATTTTCAGAAGTGAGATTTCCATTCAAAAAATTCAAATGACCTTCATTGTCAACTTTCAAGAATTAGAAGATGAGACGACGGTTATATTTGATAGTGATTACAGCCCATTCACTGAACGTGCATGGAAAAGAACAATCACATTTTATTAGTCTAAATATTCTTGTTTTTGTCAATTAAACAAAACTCCTTTTGTGTTCCATGGAATAAAGAAAGTCATGTGGGTTTGGAACAACACGAGGGAGAGGAAATGATGACAATCTCAAGTTTGGGTGAGAAAACTGAAACATGCGCTAATGATTAGTTATTTACGTCCAAATGCACAAAGAAAAAAAATAGTCACTTTCCAAAGCAAAACTAGTTCTGTACACTAAACTTCAGTATAGACTTCTTATAGCGTATATATCTTACTGAAGATATGAGATAATGACTCCAGATATGCTGTTACATTTATATTTATTCATGTAGCTGATGGTTTTATTTGAAGTGACTTACAAATGAAAACAATGGAAGCAGTCAAAATCAACAAAAGAGCAATATGCAATTGCTAAGGTGTATATTATTATAATTGTAAGGGTTTGATAGAACTAGCTGGAAGACCTACCAAGAGAGTTTTGACTCGGCAAGGTTGAGTTAAAGGTTATGGTCCTTCTTCCAGCAAGAGATGCGAGCAGATCATCGGGGTAGAATGAGAGGTAGAGCTGAGTGTCATCAGCATAGCAGTGATATAAAAAGCCATGTTTCTGAATGACAGAACCTACTAATGGCACGTGGGCAGAGAGGAGAAGTGGTCCAAGAACTGAGCCCTGAGGCACCCCAGAAGCTAGATGTTGTGACTTAAGACACCTCCCCTTCTCCAAGACCCCTTAAAGGACCCTATCTGAGAGGCACGACTCAAAACACTGGAGTGCGGTTCCTTGAGATGCCCTTTGCCAGCAGGGTTCACAGGAGGTCTGGTGGTTAATCGTGTCAAAAGCACTGGACAGATTTTAGCAGATTTGGAATCCACTCTTCTCAGTGTTTTAACACCACCACCTGTTAACTTAATCTGGTATTTACTGAATTTTTAATTGTTTTGGTTATTGCAGTTAACACAGGTTGACTAAGAATACTTTAATAAACTTCACAAATTTGTTGCGATTACTATTTACTGTACTTATTGTATTTTTTTTCTTGTTCCTTGACTACATTGAGCATGTTTGTAACAAAAGAATTCCCTCGGGATAAAATAAAGTACCTCTTATCTTATCTATATACATGTATTCAGCTATGCTCAGGTATGTTAAGCTTGGCCACAAATTTGTGTATATATAATACCCACACACTGATAACAATAAGAATAACATTTTAAAATATAAGTCACATATTATTTTTGTAAGATCTCGTATTCTTCTGCAGGTCTTTAATTTGTGTTCGTCCCAAGCTTTTCATGGAAGAATTACTTTTAAAACAGCTGTTCTTCAGCCTACGGTTCAAATGTGAGAGATTAGTGAGATTTCTTCAAATGTTTTTTGAAAAAAAGTCTACTCTGCATTGAAATAAATTGCATTTTAAAACATATTCAACTATTTTAAATACTTTTAGCCTCGGTGAGCAAAGCTGAATTTTCAGTGTCACATGATTCTTCAGAAATCATGCAGCATGCAACATTTCTATTATTCCCAGTGTTGAAAACAGTTGTGCTGATTACAATTTTTTTTCTTTTTTTTCTCAGGATTCCTTGAAACAACACCAAGCAACAATTTCATTCAGTCTTAAAACTCTTTATTTATTCTTTTAATTGAAGTTACAAGGTTGTCCAGACTTGTTAGATATTCACAATGATCTGTCGAGAGGAACTACAGCACAGCTGAACGACTCCGAGATGTTTGATGCTTTTCCTCACGGCTTTGTTAAAAAAAAGAAACCTCACACATCCCCCTCCAAAACACTTCTCCCCTCACTATCATATTGGCACAGCACCGACAGTAAAGTGGATGACTAGTACAAATGCAAGGGTCTAAATAAACCTGACGTGATCTTTCTCTTTGAGCCTCGGCGTCTACACGCAATCCAGATCCCACCTGTGACCCAAAGGCAAGATAATGAGAGAATGATGGCTCCCTGAAACCTAAAAATCACAGTATTAATATTCTCCACAGTTCTGAGCAGACAGGAAAAGCTGTGGTCTCAAAGTAACTTCCCACTGTTCTCGCTGCAAGCCTAATATCAAGAACTGTAGTATTTGACGACTGAAGCTGCTTTCTGGATTTTAAACAGGTGCCGTATAGAACACAGCAAATAAACTCGTCTCGTCCGACCTCAGCAAACATCACTGCAGCAAATGTTCCTCAAGAAAGCAAGGCAGTCACGCTCGATCGTGTGGAGAAAAGAAGGCAAAAACCAAGGCAAAACAGGACCGACTACTACAAACATCTGCACCAATGTAATAACTAGCATTGAAATGTTCAAAAGAAATGTCTTGAAAAACATTAAGAAAAGGTTCAGTCTCAAAAGGATATTTGAATGTCACCACAGCACTTATCCAACCATGAAGGAACCAGGATTCCTGCACGAACAGCAATTTAAGACGGACATATTTAGGCCGCCTGCCTGCATACTCAATCGTTTTATAAAATTATAGCTTGAAATGAAATAAAATTAACAACAAAACTATCAATACAGAATGTAATATCAGAGTTGAAACACCCCCCGGTCACATGAACATCACTCTTTTGGTCCGTGATTTTAGCTTTAGCTTTCAAGCCAATATACCGTTTAAATCTAGGCGGGGTGAATGAATTCAGTCCGATTTCTGTGAGGGAGGGTGAGATGTTGAGCTGCGTTACATAAGTTCTACGTAATTTGCCGGGAACATGCCGAAGTGGCCATCCGGTCCGTATCCTCGCCACCAGCCTTCATCAATCATCTCGATGCCGGTGATGATGTCATCCGGGTCAAACGAGATCTCTGTGTCATCAGCTGAAAACACACATAAAGCAGATCAGATCACAGATAAAACGAGTAAAATGACATAAAAAGCCATCTAAAGGCCAAAAGACTTACGAGTAAACGATAAAAAGCCATCTAGAGGCCAAAAGACTTAGTGGAGTTAGAAAAATCAGGTTGCATATGTTGATGAGCGCATTTGTGCTATGCATACTAGACATTACATGTACAAAAAGCCACTTCTGAAGCTGTTTTTAGAGTTTGTAACACTCAAGTGCCTTTTTGTCAGAATAATAGGAATCGTGGAGGTCAATATACATGACTCTGAAGATACGAGAAAGCAAAGTCTTTGACCATTTTGAATCTGACCGGGACATTTCTAGTTATGTTGGGGATAGATCTATAACCCAGCAATATGAATATGAAAATATATGTATGTGTGTGTGATCTATAAATAAATAGAGTATGTGTAGTGTATGTATAGGTACTTCCACTAATATTGGCACCCTCGGTGAATCTGAGCAAAGGTGGCTGTGAAACAAAATCTGCATTGTTTCTCTTTTTGATCTTTCATTCAAAAAAATGTACACAATTCTAATCTATCATTGAATTAAACTCATGATGAAATAAATACATGCTTTATTGGACTCTTCATGCACAAAGCACTTGACCTTTCCACAGATTAACTCTGGGGGCCGTTGTAGTCTAATGTTAGAGTCAAACTAACCTGAAGCTCAAGGGTTCGATTCTAAATGAACCCATGACTGAAGTAGCAGCTAAAACTATTGCCCAATGCTTCAGGTGTGTGTGTGTGTGTGTGTGTGTGCACCTGAATGTAGAAGACAAAACCCGTCACTTCACATCAGAATGAAAATTCTGTCTTTAATTTCTCACCCTCATGTCGTTCCAAACCCATAAGACCTTTGTTTATCTTCTGAACACAGATTAAGATATTTTTGATGATATCAGAGAGCCATAGTAGGTGTTTTTTACATTTATGGAAAAACATTTGCATATAATACTCTAAAATGGAAGAACAGTTGAGTTTTTTTTTTTGTTTTCTTTGTCCAACTAAAAAAGTATTGTCCTAGTGTCACAAAAGTTGAGCCACTGATGTCACATGGACCGATTATCTATGTTTCTGGATCTGGATTATGTCTAAGGAGGGTCAGATAGCTCTAATATCATCAAAAATATCTTCATGTGCGTTCAGAAGATGAACAGAGGTCTTACGGGTTTGGAACGACATGAGGGTGAGTCATTAATGACAGAATGTTCATTTTGGGGTGAACTGACCCTTTAAAGGAACATGCCACTTTTTTTTTTATTTAGTTTTTATTATCACGCCGAAACTAGAGTAAAATTCCTAGTTATATCAGCCTCGTAAATCACAACTTTTCATTTTCCGTCTGTCTTAGTACACAAAGTAACTACAGTTGAGTCCAGTTTTAAACAGACCCAGAGATCGGCTGAATGGATTCAAAAACTGTCAAATTCAACTGTTTAACTCTAGGGGAGCGGGAAAATTAGCCTGTTTCCAAAAAAAGTGGTGTGTTCCTTTAAAACGTATTTTGTTTACATATGTGATGCAAACATGTTACTACATAATAAATGTACAATAATGGGTTACACTTTAGAATAGGGGTCCAAAATAATGCATTAGTTAAGCATTAATTAATGGTTAATTTGTTCACAAT
>JAUCMT010000154.1:18591120-18603323 GCA_032357475.1 Enteromius thamalakanensis | reverse complement strand
AAAGATAAGGTACGTCTTAAGGTACAACTTAAGAACGACGTAGCGTTAAGGTGGTTTCGGAGAACGCAGCCCAGATTATTAGTGAGGTGTAAATCCACCATCAGTGCAAACTTTGTGTGGCTTATAAATTACTGTTGAAAAGTTTTGGGTCAGTTTTTCCCCCCTGAGAGAAATCAAAACTTTACTGATCAATGATGCATTAAATCGTGAAAAATGTTCAAATTAACGCTGTGCTTTCAACACTAAGCAGCACAACTGTTTTCAACGGTTATAATAATGGTTATATTTCTTAAGCAATAATTAGAATGATTTCTGTTGGATCAGATGACATTGAAAATCCTTTACAAAAATATATTACAATAGAAAACAACTATTTTAAATTCATATAGAAAACATTTAAAAATGTAATTTTATAACCACTGTTTTTATTAATAGACTTCTAAAATCTTAATAATCTAATCCCAAAGCTTTGAACAGCAGTGTACCATCATAATGCTCAGGCCTTAATTTGAGCTGATTAATTCATTTAAAGACACAGTTCACTCCAAAAATGCTCTCAAACCTGTATGACTTTCTTTCTTCAATGTAACACAAAAGGAGAAATTCTAAAGAAATTTCGAAATTTTTCCAAGAATATCCAAAAAATATTTCAAGAACATCAAGTGAAGCTTTTAAGCACCAAAATAACAAGGATGTGCAATAAAAGCACCATAACAGCGGTCCATATGACCTGAAGTACCGATGCCCATCTCATGAACAAATGATTCTTTCAGCAGAATCATTATATGCTACATATACAGTCTTGGTCAAAAATATTGGCACCCTTGGTAAATATGATCAAATTAATCTGCATTGATAATCCTTTTGAGCTTTTTTTTAAAAAAAAACCCTTTCATTTCATTACAAGAACATCAGAAATATATTCTTGGGTTTTTCTCATTGTGTTGATTAAGGGAATTTTGGCTTTGTGTTTTACAGAAATATAAACAGGAGGGAAAACAAAGCCATGGCTGGATATTTTCATGTTAATAATCACCCTGGAGTGCTCAAAACTGTGAATATCAATGGTAATATACTTCAGAGATATTTTTCTTCTCTACTTAGGGGTGCCAATAATTGTGTCCAATGTGCACTTGAGGAAAAACATTTATTTCACAACGATATTTCACCCGATTATAAATTCTTAATGAATTTTAGATTTTTTCTTTTTAATTAAAGAGCAAAAGGATTAACAATGCAGATTAATTTTCACAGCCTTCTTTGCTTGTATTTACCAAGGATGCTGATATATGTGCCCATAACTGCATGTGTGCTGTCAAATGATTTCAAAATCCAAAATTAAGTTATTATTTAAACAATATATGTATGCATACTGTGTATATTTATTATGCATTTATGAATACACACACATACAGTATATATTACGAATTATTTAGTATTGTGTAAACACAGTATACACAAATATATCAAGTACATTTAATTTTTTATTTTATTTAATTAAATCACAATTAATTGTTTGACAGCAGTACTACAGTATATACTTATTTCTCAGTCGCTCATTAAATTGAAGACAATAAGAGGATATTTTTGGGTGAACTGATCCTTTAAGTGCACAAAGCAAACACACAGCGTTCACTCACACACAGCAAACAGCATCCTGGAAATCCCGTTTGTTTTGAGGTGTACGGTAGAATTTGACAGCAAGCATGAGGAATGTGCGAGTGGTCAGATGTTAGTTGAGACGCATGAAAACATCACACAAAGAAGTGGAGAGTGAAAGTGAGTGTGTGAGAGAAAGAGAGAGCATGGAGACGGATGACACACCAAACCTTTCCAAGTGCGAGATAAGGAAGGAATGATAGGGTGCGTATTTGTGTACCTCTGGCTCGTAAAGGTGAGGCCTGACGCACGGGAGAGCGAATTGGCTCTGGGTCACATGACTGCTTGGACAGAAAAGGGCTGTTCAACCGCCCTGAGACACACAGAACAAAGAAGGACAAAGAGAGAAACCCAAGCTGACAGATGGCTGACAGAGTTATACACAAGCAGAACAGACCACAAACATCGTTTTAGACAGAAGAACTGCAGGCTGTGTAATGACAGTGTCAGATTTCAGACGGACGGACAGGGTTGAAATGCCCGGATAACAATGATAATACCACTAAACACAGAACAATCAGGAGTTAGTTACTGCATGCGATGCATAGGAAAACACCTACTAATTTACAGACAGATGCTTTGAACATGTTTGAACACATTCGCTACATGAAACGTGACCTACATAGCAAAGGGGGAAGCTAAATATAGTGTGCAAATAAAGTGGCATTTAAATAAAACACTTCCTATGGTGTAAATTGTGCGTGTAGAGATCTCTTCAGGACACATTTGGGTTCAGAAGATATTTGTTATCCTGGTAAACTTTATATATAAATCATACTGGCAAATCATCTGTATTTTCATGTGTTCACTCTATAGTTTTTATATTTGTAGAGATTTACGCATTACTCTTTATATACTGTTATTCAAAAAGTGATAAAAGTTTGGAGTCAGTAAAATGTTTTTAATTTTATTTAATTTTAAGGAATTAAATGTTTTATTCAGCAATGATGCATTATATTTTAATCAAAAGTAACAGTGAAGTAATGGCTGCTAAAAATTTACCATCATAATAATAAATTATATTTTAAATTGTAATAATATAATATTTCAATAACATTTTTAATTTGTAATAATATTTCAGTGTATTCCAATAATACTATTTGAATATATTTCTGATCAAATAAATGCAGCTTTGGTGAGCATAACATACTTAATCTTATAATATATATATATTTATATAACTGTGTGTGTTACTATACAAATACACATTAATGTAATAAAAAAAAAAATCCACATAAATGTATTTATATTTATAAATGTGTATACATGTATATTTATGAAGAGGTTTTACTAACTAAAAACAAAAAATCTTTTTTTATTATGTTACTGTATGTTTTTATTGTGCTGTATTTTTTAACATAATAAAAACAACCCAACTAGTTTGGTTGAAATTAATTAACAGTTTTTACAAATGAACTTTTCATATAACTGTGCTTAAAACTGTTATACAAGTATAGTATAGTAATAGTAAAAATATCATTGAATATAAAAAATAATTTTCATAAATATTTTTGACTATAAATTTTAATTTATATTAAATATAACATTTCTAAATACATGTATAGTGTGTGTCTGTGTGCCGCAGTGCATGTGCAGATGAACGGTACCTGGTTTTGGACTGGACTGAGTACTGTCTGTGTTAGCAGGCTTGATGCCCATCTCTCTCTGTTTGAACATTTCTCTGGGATTACCGGAGCGCTGGGAGACGAGAGCCGCGGCTTCCTGTTACAAACACACACACACAGTAGCAATCGCTACATCAAGTATCATGACTGATAACCCTGATAGGAGTACAAGGAGCCTCTTCAGAACATAAGAGCTAGAGATACAAAGCAAGTGGCTATACTGAAAGAGGAAAAACAGAGCAAAACAAAAAGGCTGTATATCCATCCTACAGTATGCATGTTTCAAATACTGACAAAAGTGTCTGGGTGATGAAATGGATGTAAAAATTGCATCATGCATGCTTTTGTTGGCTCATAGTGTACATGTTCAATGGTTGAGATGGTTCACTGATATGTAACTTGATGACATTAGTACTACTACTACTACTTCATACTCTAAAGTACATATACTAACACTATTGATAAATCAGCACTGGTGACTGAAACCACTGTATTTAAAGACTAGCTTTATTCAGAGAGAGAGAGAGAAAAACAAGCCTGTTCGAGTCATAATGATCAATCAGACATTCATTCGAGCCACAGTAAGGCAAGTTGAGAGAAGGGGAAGAGAAAGTAGAAGACTGAGTCAGCAGTAGAGGACATGCCACACTGTATGAAGAATAGTTAGAAGGTTATAAGAAAGTTGAAAGAGTCCCGTTGTCGCTTGATGCTTCCTCTCACTCACGTTGGCTTTTTCCACTGACTCTCCTCGGTTAAAGGGTTTCTGTGCTGCCTGCTTCCTCTCCTTCTCCTCCTCCTCCTCCTCCTGATGGACATCAGCACACTTTGACTCTCACACACACGTTCTATTACAAAACCTAGTTAGCTGCGTTTCAAGGTATCATGTGAGTGTCTTAAGCGCTGCGATATATTTGTAGCAATAGCCAAAAACACACTGTATGGGTCATAATTATAAAAATCATTAGGATATTAGGTAAGATCATGTATATTTCTTATGTAAATGCATCTAAACTTTGCTTTTGATTAGTAATATGCATTGCTTAGGATTTAATTTGGACAATTTTAAAGGTGGTTTTCTCAATGGTTTTTTTTTGTTCTTTCCTACAAACCATACATCAATGGAAAGCTTAATTATTCACCTTACAGATGATGTATAAATACACAGACACATAATATGTCTTATTTAGGCCAAATTCTAGAGCGGAAGTGAAAGCTCAGAGAAAAGTCCACCCAAGACAGCAGACCAGAAAAATATTGAATATATAAATATACTGGAAAACATTGAATTGATTAAATGCACTTTTTTAACCTTCAAAATCTTGACCACCATTCACTGCAATTCTAAAGCTTAGAAGAGCCATTTTTGTAAGGAGTGTTATGTTTTATGGGTTTTAAATGGTTAATTTACCGTACAAAGTCCTGCTTAAACGCACAGTACATGAGGTTTATCTCATAAACGAGGGCTTCTGTTGAGATGCAGTAACCAAACACAACCATGATCTTTGATTGTGGGCCTTGAGGTCCTGAGACCTGTAACTCTGTGCGTGGCAGTGTGCCCTGTGCATATGGCCTAAATACAAAACCACAGATTGTCTTCATGGTACTTACTTGTGTCACAGCATCTCGCCGGGCTGTCAAGAGTATATTTTGGAAATGTGGTTTAAAGATTATCTATGTGCAGATAGAAGTGTTAAGATGATAACTAAAGAACAGTGGGTACAGACAACCACACTATGCTTGAAAAAGGGAAGTATTTGTTTTCACTTTACACACTTTAGAGTTGACCAGTGTGACATATAACAGTAGAGCTAGATATATTTAAGTGGCTACATGTGCACCACACTGTCTGTAATTTAAAAATATACATTGAGGTTATGATTATGATTTTCTGCCATTAACATCTCACAAATGCTTTACAGTTGATCAAACAGTCCCTTCCTTGTCTTAATGGGTGATTAGATGATGAGATGTAATTTTGATGTTTAAAAATGTTTAAGGTTCAATTTAAAAGGTTAGCAATTCTAAACCAAGTGTTTTTGCTAGTATGAAGGCTTTCAACATATTGTGGCTTCTCTACAGGAACTATGTCTGAACATGTCCAGAGCGGTGATATGTGGATTTAAATAACCGCACAGGTGTGTGTGTGTGTGTGTTGCTCACCCATTGCTGTTTCTGCTGGCCTTGATTTTCTACCTCCTGCTGCTGCTGGTACTTCCTATAACACAAACACATGGGGTTTAAAACTAACACTCAGCAGGCAGATGACCTTATATCCAATTGCAACATGGATTAAATCTAATTTTTAAAAAAAGGACAGTCTGACTGTTGGTGTGTAATTCATTCAAAAAATACAACTCGTGAAAAAAGATGATATGATGAATTTTAAAAAATTATGGTTTTAAGCTAATGCAATTCAGTGTTTTGTTAATGGAGCGGAAGTCTTTCAGTCATAAAGATTCGGAGAAACAGAATTGTCATTTTTGGGTGGACTATCCCTTTAAGGATACTCAAATGCACATGTTTATTTGTTCTGACCTTTGTTCATCTATCTTTGACGCCCTCTCTTTTGCTTTCTTTTCCCGTAACTATGCCTCCTTAACCTCTCGGTCCTTCCTCTCTTTCTCTAAACGCTGTCTCTCATCGGTCACCCTTCTCTTCTCCTCCTGAAGACGCTTCTCCTCATCTTTCTGCAAAAGGGACAAAAGCATTAAGCACAAGAAAGACTGACTCGATCAATCACGACAGCTCAATAGTTTAGACATCTTAATGTATTTGACTCATTAGATTGGATAAACACTGCTGCTGCAGAGGAAGTACGAACTTGACAAAGCCAATAAATACTCAGACATGCTGCTGAAAGCACCTAAGATATGCTGCTGCTGCATGAATATGCATACATAATAGCAGGTCTAGACAGGTGGTGCTGGAGGAGGTGGAGGGTTTCAGAGGAACTTCTAAAGGGAGCTCAAAGTTTTTATTAGGACACATCCAGCCCCTCAACAACTTTTTATTTCTTTAAAGAAACAGGCTTCACATGATCTAGAAACAAACCTGGATAAATGAGGTAGCCTAATTATAAAAGTGTTATTTTGTAACCTATCTTTCAACTACATAAGCATTTTTTTTTTTTTTATATTTCATGGATAGATGGATTTTTTAAAATCATTTCATGTGTGGTGTTGTCTATGTAGGGTCAGATAGCTCTCTGATATTTTAAAAAATATCTTTATTTGTGTTGTGAAGATGAACGAAGGTCTTCTGGGTTTGGAATGACATGAGGGTGAGTAATTAATGAATTTTAATTTTTGGGTGAACTATCTTTTTAATAGGTAGAACTCGAGAGCAAATATATTTTAAGTTCTTATCCTTAACCCTGATTCAGAATCAAAATGTATTAACCAGAAAGCTGAACATTTTCAGAACTGCATTAACATGCTTATTTTGCCTAATAGGAAACTGCCGAACACTTAGCAAGTAGAAACCTTGACGCATGTATGCTGTATTACCTCTGCTTGGGCCCAGAAATTGTCTTTGTTGGTTTTCTTGATTTCAGACATGGCGTTAGTCTTCTGGTAAACTGATCCCTATATGGAAAAACAATGAGTGGTAAATTGTGACTAAGCCCAGAAGGGATATTTAGACTTAGCATTTTCGGTGCTGATTTTAGTGGAAAAGTTCTGCAGAATAAAACTGAACATGTTAAAGTACAAAAAAAAGAGCTGAGAGTATGACAGTCCTATAGTTAAAAACATATGCAAATTAGGCAGAATATTTAATAAACACCCGTGCGGGGGGCGGGGCATCTCCCACAGCTTACTCTGGAGTTCTGCGGGTGCAGATTCCATGTGAGCCTGATTACACCCAAAACCACACTAAAAAAAAAAAAAACAGACTAATCTCCGGAATACTGATATAGGAAAATACATTCAAACACATTTACACATTCACAATGTACTGCAGATATATGACTCAATTGCAGTTTGTGGGTACATTGGATCTCAGCAGAGAAATGACTCCAAACCACCACACATTCCCGAACGCTCATTCCCTGTGAAATTCCTGACGCAGCGCTCTGAAAGAGCATTTGAGATAAACAAGCAGCATACTGGCACCACTGTGCCAACATAAGACCTGTATGACGCCTTCCACTGCTGACAACAAACTAAAAACCAAAGATTTAAAAAAGTAAAATAGCAAGTTTTTCAGAATGATTAAACCTTTTAAAGAAAACATGAGACCATGTACAACTCGTGAACTCACAATAATGTTAGTAATAATGATTAGTGATAACGTCTTTGTACCAAAAGCTGCTTAAATAAATGAACGGTTATGGGTCGTTTCCACTGAGCGAGCGTGGTTCGGTACAGTACGATATGGTAAGCAATTGACTGTCCGCAAAGAGCTTGATTGACCGGTGATCTGACCAATCAGAATGCTTATATGCTGCTGCTAACCTTTATTTTGCCCGACATCTACAGCTGGTCTCTATAGAAATGCATGTTAAAACGGGGTAAAAAAAGATAGCCTTAATTGCAAGTAAAGTAAATATAAAAATGTACGAAGGGTCAAGCTTCCCTCTCATTAAACTATGACAGCTCCTTTACAGCAAAAAGACAGACACTTCAACATTTTATTTGCTAAAGATTTGATATGCTGATTTCATAGCTCTATGGGATCACTGGCAGGGCTGGGCGATAAAACGACTAAATAAAAAGACCACGAACTTGATGTACCACCTTAGCCACGCTCACCCTTTGGAGCACAGCCATATTAAAAGATATAACGCAATGGCATTGTGTTTTCCATAGTTGTTGACATATCTTCTCGTCTTAATAATTGAGGGGAGTATGATCAGAGGAAGGTTAAGTTTAAAAAAAAAAAAATGTTAAAATGTAATATATTTTTCTCCTGGTCCTCATTTTGAATGGGTGATAAAAATATCAATTATTATTGATATAGACCGATATGAAACACTGATATCGTGATACAGTTTTTAGCCATATGGCCCAGCCCTAATCACCGGGCACTCAGTGTTTATGTATCTGCTAAGAGCAGGCTCTAGCTTCTGGCTCTGACGTCTCTGTAGTGATTAAATATGAGATGCAACTCCTTTTGGGTAACATTATATTTAACAGACATTTGTGACAAAAAAGGCAGAGTTTTGCTTATTGTCATGCTTTATAATTGATCACTACGCTCCTGCAAACAATGCTAGATGGATTAGGGTGTTCCGTACTGACCCGTAACGCTTAGTGAAAACCAGCCATTACAGTCTTTACGTAAATGAGTTCTTTTATGATTATCTAATCACTGTGTGATAAAAGGTCACATGTATAAAAAAAAACATTTTGTAGCCAAAGTGCAATAAAAAGTCTCATTGTCCAAGATGTACGTACACCGTTCAAAATTTGGATTCAGCTTGTTTTGAGGGTTTTAACATGTTCTACTTTTGATCAATATAATGCACCCAAAAATCAAAACAATACAAAAAAAAGAAAACATTACGGACTTTTGAATGGTAATGTATGCTCAAGAGCTAGAACTAAAAACTGCACTGGACACTACTCCGTTGCATTATGGGTCAGGTACGTGTGTGTGAACTGACCACAGGCCCCTGCGGTCCGCTGTCTCTGAAGCGATTGGTTTCTTTATGAAAGCTGTAGTTGGCTCCTGAGGCTTTGCCCACTTTCTGCATGATGGCTTCAGGCTCCACGTCCTCCTCCGCCCGAGCGTTTATCGTCACGTGAGCTCCCTGCAGAAACAGCGCTGTCAGTTTTTTTTGCCACACACACACATTCTCAAAACTCAATTTAAACACACGTACAAAACCATCAGACGGAAGCGTAAAGATTCACAGGTTTCAAGCGAAACATGCCCACGCACACACTTTCCTCAGCTTATTTATTATCAACCTATGTCTGTCTCTTCCTGAAAACAGCAAGCTTCGAAGGACTTCAAAACAAACAAACACCTTCTAATGAGAAGAGGAGGCCTCCACCCATTTCTCTGTTTACACCAACACGTCTGATGCAAGCAAGCGATTGGCTCAAATAAACAGGAAACTTGATTCTCGCTCAGTGTCTCTCATACAACAACTTGAAGCACTTTAATGTCCATGGGATTGATTTTTTTCTAATTCCATCTAATTCTATATTTCTAAATGTTTCTAGTATGTGTTCAACTAGCCTATTTTTATCATTTTTTTTATTCAAACTGTGGTAAATGGACCTTTTAGTGAAAGCAACAGACATATAGTACACCTATGGTGGTACATTTTAAAGGGTGAGGCTTGTTGCTAAAATGTATACAAATGCACAGGAAATTCAAAATATATGGTAAGAAAAACATAAGAAGTTCAATAACCAGTAGGACTGGATGATTAAAATTGAATACCAATACTGAATAACAATATTTTTGTTTTTGCTCTAGAAAAATGAGGATTTTCAAATTTAATTTAATTGTAATTGCTCTGTATCGTGACTTTTTGGGGAGTAATTCCTCTTCCACACCCACGTCGCTTGCTGACGATGTTTTATAATAACGATTTATTCTGTTCTACTCAAAAAAAAAAAAAAAAAAAAATACGCCTTCTAAGTTACAAAATGAAGTCCATTCCATATTTCTAATTTTAAAAAATTAGGTTTTGAATTTTAAAAAAGTACATATTAGACAAAATACCATCAGTGTTAACAGTTCCAACCGTAGCTATAGCAACACAGAAGATCGTAAATAATAGGTTAGGCAAATTATTCAATGACTCGTTTGTAAATACTTTATTTCTCAATAATCAGCTGTTTGTTTAATATTTTAAAAATGAATGCACATTCCCCCCCCATATTTCATATTCCTACATTAACAAATGTAAAAATGTAATCACAGTATAAATGCTTCCAGCTGACGTCTATCTCTAGTGCAAAGTTGGATTTTTTTGATACAGATATTATTTAATGGATAACAGCCCTATAGTGTATTATTCTGACTGATTCAACATGAAAAACATTAAAATGCCATTATAATGGTAAAAAAGCACTCATATAAATCTATTTAAGTTTGTAAACCTCCCCCTTATTGGGAAAGTTAATATCTGCTTTAAATTTGGACAGCCGTAAATCTTTTTTAGTGAGAGCTTGTGGTCGGATACTGTCACGCTCTGCATAACTACCAACAAAACCAAACCAAATGCGTCTCTGGATATAGCCCATGATGTCATATCCTGTTGTGAGTCATAATCAGAGTTCACAAACCGTTAACTTAAAATCAGCCATACACAATGTTCACAATACAGACTAAAAAGAACAATCAAAGTACGCTCACCTTAAGGAAGTTGGCCATGGAGCTCACATGGTTTGCACACTGGCCTTTTCTGGCATCTTTAACTCCCTCGCCCGTCTAAAAACCAAAAGAAACAAGAAACGTTAATACCTTAAACAAAACATGGCTGCAAATACACACGTTAAGGAGGTCATGTGATGCAATTTCTATTTTTCCATTTCTGTAGTGTGGTGTGCAGATGTTTGTGCTTGTGAAAGGTCTGCATAGTTACTCAAAGTCTCCCATAAAAGGACATAAAAGAGAAGGCTGATCCAAACACCTCATTCAAACACGCCCCCCACATGTCTATGTCATGATGTGGTAATATTTGCAAAATGAAGCCCAAATGTTCCCAAAGAAAGGCTGCGTGGTTTCAGTAACGCAGCTGAAGCAAAAGCACTTTATTGGGCCTTTTGATAGTAAATGCAGTTAGGAATCATTAAAGGGGTCACGTGACGCAATTTCAAGTGTTTCTTTCTCTTTGGAGTGTTACAAGCTGTGATCTTCTCTACATCACAGAGTGAGGTCATTTTCAAACACCACCCAAATGTTTACGCAAAGAAAGGCGGCCTTGCTATTATTCTCGCTGTAGTGTTGGTGCCTTCAGGAGACGCTGTGTGTCGTTGTGAAAGTAAAACTACTTTGTGCTTTCAAAAGAGAACTGGAAATCAGCGTTAAGATGTATTCACCCCACTGTTACAGCTGAATAACAAATATTAGAGTGTGTTCAGCACATTTATGGAGGACAGACCCCTAAAACCTGACAGAGCAGTCTATGCTGAACTAGAAAGAGAGGCAATTCTACCTCTGCCAGAACAGTCTGCTGCTGACCACTCACAATCTTTAAGATAATTACGTTTTCTTATTGAAGAAGCTGCTATTTACTAATCAAGCGTGAGTGTTGAGCAGTAAAGGTTAGTGCTTGTTTGTGGTTTCGCTGATCATGAATGCAGACATGGCGTTATGTTTACGAGGCATGATGCAACACCACGTGTAAAAACACAGAACTCAGTCATCATAATTACCAATTATGTCTCCAGACTGGATCAACAAACGCCTCATTTTTAATGTGTTTTGGTGCATTGATAGCTGGCCAATCAGACACACCTCAGTTTTTTAGAAAGATGAGCTTTGTACAAATCTTAGAGGAGAAACAAAAATGTACAGTACAGCAAATCCGACTCAAATACATTCAACAGAGGCACTTTACTAGAGCAATATGGAAGGGCACTTCTGTGGTTCTATACAGTCAAGAAATGAGTTACAGAAGGAATAAAACACCCACCCAGTTGATAAGGACGTATTTGGGAAGGCCAGAGTTGGGGTCTTGAACGCGGCAGAAAGCGTACATCACCTTCCCGCTGTTCAGCTCCTCAACCAACTCCTCCAGACCACCATCTGACAACACACACACACACACACAAAATCATGATGTTATCCTACTACAATCACTAATCAACTCAAGTTTTGATGCAAAAACTTTATATATATTTATGGGCGAGCCAGATACACCATTTGTCGATCACATTGCCTCTCCATGTTAAAATGCCCAACTTTACAGTAGAAAAAAACATGTTTACAGCCTGGTACAAATTTTTTTTTTTGGTC
>JAUCMT010000154.1:18507391-18549978 GCA_032357475.1 Enteromius thamalakanensis | reverse complement strand
GTCACAGGACATATAGGCGGGCCCAGGGTAAGGTCAAGTGGTACCCACGTTTCTTTTAGGAATCAAAAATGTCACCTAGTGTCCGTTTTTGGAATAGCAGCTCATTTTTTGTGATATCAGTCTCAAATTTGGAACACAACTTTCTTTTGGCTTTCATTTTATAGAATTTTTAGACTTTTTTGGTTTTTATTTTTTTAAACTCCAGACACGTGCAAGAAACTACAAAAGTCTCTTTTTTTTTAAAAGAGCTCAAGAATTATATTTATTTGAATTTCGACATTACCTTTGCAGGCCTTCACTCAAAAATGGACGTGACAGCTAACAGGCCACTCAAGGACATTAACAGAGTTGTCTTTAAGCCACTCATGCTGTGTGTTTAGGGTCATTGTCCTGTTGGAAGGTGAACCTTCTGAAAAACACTCCAGCACACTTTACTTTTGGTATGGTCCTCTGCAGATGATGAGCAGAGCTGGTTTCCTTCAAATATCATGCTTAGAATTGAGGTTGATCAGACCAGATGATCTTGTTTCTCAGAATATGAGGGTCCTTCAGGTGCTTTTTTGCAAATTCCATGTGTGTTTTCATGTGTCTTAACTGAGGAGATGACGCCATAAAGCCCAAACTGATGAAGTGTTGCAGTGATGTTTGTCCTTCTGTAGATTCCTTCGATCTCTACATATGATCAAAGCCCTTCTCCATCAGTTGCTTGGTTTGGCCATTAGTCTAGATCTAGGAGGAGTCTTGGTTGTTTCAAACTCCTTCCAATAATGTTAACAGAGACTACATGCTTCTGTGATCCTTCAGTGAAGCAGAATATTTTTCTGAAATCTTCTACAGATGTGTGGCTTGGCTCAAAGCTGTTTTCTCAGCTCTTCAGGCAGTTCCTTTTGACCTCAATGCATGGTTTGTGCTCTGATGTGCATTATCAGCTGTTAGACCTTTTATTAAGACGTGTGTGCCTTTGCAAATCATACCCAATCAATTGAATTTGCCACAGGTTTACTTCACCTCAAGTGTAGTAACATCTAAAAACAATATGAATATTCAGGAGCTACCTTTTAACTGTCCCAGATAAGGGTATGAATACTTATGTAGTAGAATAGTATCATTTTTGTTTTTTATTTGCAATACATTTGCAAAGATATTACAAATCTGCTTTTTGCCGTACAGTTATGGTGTATGGAGTGTAGATTGATGTAGAAAGTAATTTAAAGCAGTTTAAAGTATAATAAAATTTGAAAAACACAATGTTTTCGCAAGGCACAGCACTGTGTATTTATGAAGTCACTCTATGAAACATAAAGTTGCGATTGTGAGTAATACAATTGACATTGCAATGTTTAAAGTCAATGTATAAAGTCACAGTCACAAGATTTAAAATCACATTTCAGCAAAACCACTGGAGGACCATTACTGTACAACTCCAGTGATGAGTGAAGGGAGGAAGAGAGCTGATATATTGGGAGAATTATACCCTTCAGCCACCAGCATTTATTAGGATGTGATCATCAGCTTCAATATGTTTGATAAGAACTTTCAGACACGTTTTAGCATTTCTGGACTGAATAAACATATAGTTTTAGTGTACATTTCACTGAGGCGCCAGAGGCGACTGTAAAACTGTAAAAAAGATGGAAGTTTATTGCGGCGTCCAGCCCAAACAGTGCTATAGGGAAAACTTTTAACACCTTACTGGCTCATACAGAGCCCTATTGTCTTGCTCTCACTTACATAATCACTGACATCATCAAGAAGAGACTATAAGAGTGGCCTGAGCCTTTTCTCGCACACGTTCTCACTCATCCAATCGCTCATTAATTTGTTCACTCCCTGCTTTACTCAGTCACTCGTGAACTGTGTGACTCAGTCTTTCTCACAGAAGACGATCATTTGGGTTTTGTTCCTGGCTGAGGAGCAGGTACGAACATGTGAAAAAGGAAACGCAACACCCTCTAACATAAGCTTTATTACAGCTTCTTTTCAAATCCGTAATGACGTGTGCGGCAAACATTCCATAGCAGAGTAAATTATCA
This sequence comes from Enteromius thamalakanensis, assembly GCA_032357475.1. Classification (NCBI taxonomy): domain Eukaryota; kingdom Metazoa; phylum Chordata; class Actinopteri; order Cypriniformes; family Cyprinidae; genus Enteromius; species Enteromius thamalakanensis. The sequence goes on along the minus strand of JAUCMT010000154.1, from coordinate 18,547,945 downwards.
TAGCAGACATAATGAGGGAGGGTGTGATTGTTTATTTAGCTATTAGTGTTTGATTATGTGATAATTAGTTTGAACTCGCTGCTGTACTCCCTTGTTCAGATTCATCACATATTTCCTCAGTTATTGTTTGAACATAAGTTAATACTGGAATCTTAAAAGATTTTATTATTTGTTTCTTTGATTACACTGGTACTGTAGCTAATGCCATATTTCTTAATTGAAACGACATTCAGTTTGGCTCAGTGTGAAGTATTTGCAAAGACTAATTGTATATAATTAAATAGTTTTTGCTTGTTTTTGAAAGAAGCCTCTTATGCTTAACAAGACGGCATTCATTTACTCATATATGCAGTGAAAACTGAACTGCAATTTAAAATACCTGTTTTTTATTTTAATATCTGTTTAAATTAAAAAAAAATTTCCTGTGATGAAAAGCTGAATTTTTATCATCATTACTCCAGTCTTCAGTGTGAGATGATCCTTCAGAAATGATTCTATAATGCGTGCTATAAGTAGTTTAAAAGACATCGGTGACTATTCAATGAAAACATTATCATACGGGATATGTATAATATCGTGTCAATAAAAAAAGTGATTGTTTTATCAGTTTCAAACTGATTTTTTTATTGAAACATACTGTAAGAATAAGGGTTAATACTTAGTACATAGAGAATCTACTTTGAACATACTTAAGTGTTAACTGAATGTTTTTGGACACTTAATTGCTTGTTATTTACAATTAAATGAAAATGTATTGTATTGATATTAACTTCAATTAGTTGCATACATTTAATATGACTTAAGTGCATCTTTATGTAATTTCATAATTACTTTTATTGTCTTTAAAGTGTGATTCAAGTTTACTGATGAATCTACTAACAAGCATTGTAAAATAATTTATTCTTTGTCATTTCTCATCTCATGTATGTAAAATATATTAATAATTATATATTTACAATGATGAATTACTGTAGCACTTTAGTACATTTCAGATATATCAGCTTTAATTGTAATATTAAAAAAAACAGTTAAAAGTATAATCAGGCATCCTAGTTGTCAACAACATTAAAATAATTGTACTTCTTATTTTAGATTTGTAAAATGTGTAAAATTATTTAAATTGTAATTTAAACCAAAGCTAACAATTTGCTTCTATTACAAGCAGTGAACTTAAGTGTACTTAAAAGTGCACTTAAGTGTGTAAAGTAACACTTTACAATAAGGTTTATAAGTTAATGTGTACTAAGAATGAACTCCTACAACATTTATTAATCTTAATTCTAATTTTAGCATCTACTAATGCATTATGGTAACATTTTATTTTTTGGTTACACCTATTAGTTACTTGTTAGCATGCATCAGAATATTAGTTATTTATTAGTGCTAATTAAGCCTTATTCTACATCTCAAATCCTACATACCTAACTTAACTACCTCACTAACTATTGATAATCAGCAAATTAAAAAACTATTGAGGGGAAAAGTCGTAGTTAATAGTTAACAAGGGTTATCTATTCTAAAGTGTTACCTGCATTATTAAAATCACAGCTTGTCTATATTATATTATCTAGAAATAGACCTTTATATACACACACGTAAAAAAAAATCTGTAAAATTTACAGTAAAAAAATGGCAGCTAGGTTGCTGGAATTCAATCGTAAAAAATATAGTAACAACATTTTAGGTTTTCTGGTTGTAAGTTACATTTACAGTTAAATACCGTAATTTCATTAACTGATAAAATGATAATATACCAACCTATTAACGTACTGAAATCTGTTTTGTAGCTTTGAAATACACTGATAAGCACCAAATGCAGGTGTTGATGAGAAAGTCATGATGAACCAAAGCCTTTTAAATATGAACACATATAGAAGGAGCTCAGAGTCTTTCACACAAACACTAAACACCATCATGATGACACTCATTAACCTCAAATATACAATAAACATTCATTTAACAACATTAAAATACAACCCTAATAAACAGCACTGATAAGAAAAAACTAAGAATTCAAACTATATTTGAAATGCAATGCAGAAAATTTTGGGAAAGTCATTTTTCCTGTAAATTTTACAGGAATTTAACATTTGACAGGTTTTTACTGTTAAAATCACAGTCATTTTTTACAGTGCACATACAGGTACATACAGACACACACACATTTATTAGATTTGAAGTACACTCAAAATTATTTAAGTTTACATTTAATTATATTATGAATATATTTCTGACTAAACGTTGTATTTCTGCCAGTCTGCTGTTTGAGTGACAGGTCATCCAGAGTGCTCATAGTCTGTTAGCTTCCTCTAAAAACAAAAGCTGGAAATCCTTCTCTGCACACACACACACACACACACACACACACACAAGCTGCAGCATAAAACAAAACACTCATTCATTACAGTAACGCAATTACACATGATCAAACATTTGCAGTGCACATGTGTGGTCACGTCGCTTGTAAAATTTGGGGAAGACACACAGTCTATGAGCGTAACGTTCTGCTCTGTAATGTAATGAACTCCAGCGGGCCTGGCGCTCTGAACCAGCCCTGAAACTGTACTTCAGTGAAAGACGGCGTTTATGTGGCACTCTGTATTCTGAAAGAGTCCTGCACTGTTCCTTTCATCAGAGGGAAGAGGGGCTCTGTACAAAAACAAGCTTTATGTGTGGATAAAAGACATGACTGCCCTTTTGACTGTGCCCTTGAAATCCAGAACGGATGGGGAGAGACTTTTTGTGCTTTATTAGATATAGTCAACAAAAGAGGAAGATAGAGACAGAGAAAGATTTTACTCATTAAATCAACCACTGACAAAAGAGCAGATTTATAAGGCAACGAGAAAGCCAAATTCCTTTCCTTAAAGTCGCCATGCATTGCCGTTACAAATACATTTATATATAGCTTTGGCTATAAGGTCAGGTAGCATGAGAGTTCACTTCTTGACCGGCGAGCTGTGTGTATAGTGCAGATACTTACATTTAGTTTCTGCCTTTTGCTAGACAAAACATGATGGGCTGAAATTACTTGTGAATTATCAGCATTCTGACGGCACCCATTCACTTCAGAGCATCCATTGGTCAGCAAGTGATGTAATGCTACATTTCTCCAAAGCTGTTTTGCATTAAGACTCATCTACGTCTAATAGAAGCCCGTTTCTGCCACTGAATAACATTTTTTTAAAAGGAGATTGCGACTTTTTATCTCACAATTCTGACTTTCCCCCCAGAATTGCATGATACAAACCCCACAATTTGACGTATTTTCTCAGAATTGTGAGTTATAGTCAGAATTGTCTGATATAAAGTCAGCATTGCACGATATAAAGTCACAATGTAATTTTGGGGTAAATGATTCCTTTAAACCTAACACGTTGGCAGTTTAACTGCTTCAACCCTCAAAAATGTATATAGATTAATATATGTAAATGTAATAAATGTTTTGTTGTTGTTGGTTTAATTACATTTAAAAATAACATGTTTTTTATTAGCAGAGTTAGCGATTAAGTATTAGCTGGTTTGTATTGCTAGACCATTTATGTATGTATTATTTTATTAGCAGTGATATACTCTTGCTTTTTATTAGCCATTACGTATTAGCTGTTATGTTTTAACTATGTTAGACATTTCGTAATATTCATTATAAATCATCAGCTTGTAGCTCTTTTTTTAACCTCTTATGAATAAGCCTTTTTGTATTTGCTTTATTAGTTTTCAAAAGTGTTTTGACGTGTGTGTGTAAGGAGGTCTTCTCATCCTGTCTCACAGTAAACAGTTTCTTTCCCATGAGCACCCTCGTGTTCCTGTTGTTGGCCAGGTTTGCACACACTGGGAAACATCCAGCTCCCTATTGTCCTAAAGGCCAAAGGTCAGGGAGTTTTTCTAAAGCGTTCAATGAGTGAGGTGAGAGGTGGGATGCAAGTCATGATAAAGAGGCCTGTCCAGCCCCCCATGAAAAAACCCCAAAACACATTAAATGTATTCTTTCTCTTTCATTGATTATCACATTCTGCTCTTTCAAGAGGACGGTAGGGTAAGGTTGTGGAGCAGCACAAAAAAAGGGGGCTCTTCTGACACAATAGCACAACTCACCAATACACCATCAGCTTCCTGGCTGTGTCGAGCGCTTTCCCTCTACTTGTGTGTCGTTGGATGTCTTTATTATGACATGCAGAACATATGCTTTCCCACTGAGGAACATGAAGAGTCGTTTGACCTCTATAGAACGACTGAGAGAGAGCGTCAAAGTTCAACCACAACAAAAACAACTGATTCTGAGGTTATGGGGTTTTAAAACGTAATATGACATTTTGTTATGAAGCAAGGAGACACAACAAGTCAATATTAGGAAATAATTACATTAATATTCCCATGAGATAATTGTTTTTTTTTTCTGAAAATGTTTTAAAGCTATTATTATGCTTGTTTTTTTTTTTTTTTTTTTTTTGCCTTTTCATGTCTGTTTAAATTTTATTTTAATACAAAAGGCATAGCATAATTTTTTTTTTCTCTGTTTGTTTCTTATGCTCCAACCAATGCAATAACATAACAAATACCTTTACACATTTATAGAGTATATATATAGATAGATATAATGTTTCTCAGAGTGATGACAAAATGATTTTAGTGAAATACACTATTAGTATTTTAATGGGTGGGACTTGGTTTAGTCTGCTGGTTGTTGATTGGATGGAGGGAAATTCAAACGCAGCTTGCAGCCAATTATTAAAAAGTTTAAGCCCAGGTTATTAAATAGTTCATAAAAAAACAAAAACTTAAATCGGAATTATTACAGAAAAAGTTTTTTGCATGCTTTTTAATATAAATGGTTACTTTGACATTAAAACATTTCTACAACAAGATAACATTTCTCATTTTCTATTTAAAACCACATAACAAAATTATCAAAACCTTTAAAATGTAAAAGAAAACAGAAAATGTTCGCAAACAGAAGTCTGTTGTTTCAGTGATGATCAAGTGGCTGTTTAATTAAAAATTACATAGAAAAAAAAAATCCTTAATTATTCATAATAATGTAGGAAAATGGTAACAATGTAATCCTACCATTTACTAAGACATCACATCTGACAAAACAATAAAGAAAAGAACAAACAAACCCATTCTTTTTCTTCAACTAAATGTTGAATGACTCCAGGTGTAGACAAGCCCTGGCAATCTGCTTCTCTATTGGCCTTTCTAAGTGTCTTCCATCATAGTCGTGAACACACCAGATCATCATTTATTATCCCTGCCATGAATGTTGTCAGTGTTGAAATATACCGCTGGAGCGTGTTCATCAATCTGTCTTAAGCTTAAACACACACGCACACACACCAGAACAAATGTTATGAAACAGGACTGTATAACAAATTGCTCTTTGTGATCATCGCACATTGTAAGTAAGTAAACAAATGTTTGAATTATTGAACAGGATGACACGCACACATGTACAGTGGCACTGATTGACAGGCAAATAATTCTCCGGCGGGATTGTAAACGGGAGACTACTGGGACCTTTTGCTCTAGTTCTGACACCAGTCAAAGCCACTGAGTGTGTGTGTGTGTGTGTGTGTGTGTGTGTGTGTGTGTGTGGGCCTCTCTCCCACTGTTGAGCATTAGTAGACGCCTGTGGAGTTTCACAGAGCTGCACAATGCAGTGCCATATTTACTAGAGAGAGAGAGAGAGAGTGTGTGTGGTAGAGAGACAGCAGCATTCAACGTGTGTCTGACTCTCAGAACAGGAAACATTTTAAGAGCTCAGACGGGAACATGTTTATTCCCTGTTTTTGTTACTCTCTACCAGTTTTCGCGCACGTTGTCACTCAGAGCTTGATCTTTCATAGACATGGAGATGTTAAGGCAGAAGTATTCATTTTAACTCAAATGTTTATTAATAAAAGGAATAATATGCTGAGATTTGATCGTTTGGTCGTTTGATAAGAAATGTAAAGTTTAAAAGACCACAAGCACCACACCAAGTTTGAATCCAGCTGCAAGAATAACACATTTAGATTTGGTATTCCTCACCGTTGCTTATAATAACACGTATTCAGTTGATCCGAGACTAACTTAATGTCACTTTTATGATCTGTTTGTTAGTTGTGGACAGTTTGCTTTCATGACGCATTTTATTTGAAAGTCCAGGGCATAAACCATTGCTCATACCTCAAAGAGTAATGAATTTTTGTTTATTAATAACTAAACAGATAGATCAGAAAAAGAATAAAGCAAGTTTTGACTTTGTTAATTATGTAATAAATAGGCCTAAAAAGTAAACAGATGTTGTTGTTTTTTCTTAAGATAACAAGCATTAAATGAATTTAAAAAATATATATATTATTTTAAGAATACTTTTAGATTAGAGAGCGCTATAGTTAGACGGTGAAATAAAGACGGAAGAGGTTTGTTTTTTGAAGAATCTTTATACGTTTTTTATATCAGCGTGAAGTGGATGTTGCCCCCGACTTTATTTTATGGTGTAATAGCAGCAGTATGTGGTTTTGCATTGTTCTTCTAAAAAACACAAGGCCTTTCCTGAAATAGACGTCATCTGGAGGGGAGCATATGTTGCTTTTAAAAGGTTTATATATCTTTCAGCACTCATAGTGCCTTCTGAAACATGTAAGCTGCCCATAGTGTGTGCACTCATACACCCCCATACCATCAGAGATAGTGAATACTGATAACATGCATCTCTTCTTTAGCCCGGAGGACATGCAGTCTGTGATTTCCAACGAGAATATCAACTTTAGACTAGTCTGACCAGACAAAGCGTTTTCACTTTTAAACTCACAGGACACGACGGCACTTCTGGACCGTCTCTTCATGGCTTCCTTTTCGCATGATAGAGCTTTAGTTGGTATGGTACGGCAGATTGTGTTTACCGACAGTGGTTTCTGGAGGTATTCCTGAGCCCATTTAGTAATTTCAATGATATTTCTCCAGTTTCTCTGAATCTTTTGATGATGTTATACACTGTAGATGATGAGATTTGCAAAGCCTTTGCAATTTGATGTTGAGGAACATTGTTTTTGAAGTACTTGTGGTCTCTCCGGTTTATCACCGTCACCCCGTCCCTTATTCGCCGCCCATCACCAGGCTTCCCACGGGAGTGGGGTGTGTGTGAGAGGAAGGGCACAGAAACGATCAGGTCTGTCAGCGTGTGATGAGGCACACCTGAAGTGAATGAAGCCTCATCAGCACCGCTGTTAAAGACCGAGCACACCTCTCCTCTGCATGCCGGTGTCCTTGTTGAGCCAGGATGCTTGTGTAGAGCGACCCCCGTGCTGTCGTTTGTTCAATAAAAGCCTTTATTATTTTAAACCTTTTAGTGGATAAAAGTCTAAAATATCTGTTTTTAAACTTTTGTTATATTCTCTATATTCTATTGTGAGTAAAATGATGGCCCATGTGAAGTCTTTTGGTTTTTCATTTTATTAAAATGTAAAAAACGTTCCAACATTTCCAGAATTCTGGTTGTATTTCATAATCTTACTGTTATTTTTATCAGCATAAGATATTTATACAGTATGTGTATATAAATTTCTATAATTTTTTTTTCTCAAGTGTTTGGCCAGAATTGCACTTTCACTCCTGATTTTAAAAACATGAGGGTTTAAGATACAGGGTTAGCTTCTCAAGGCCACTGGAGATGCTTCAGCACTTCAACAGTGCATTCTGTTGTGTGGAAATATGTAGAATTTGTGGAATGATTCTGAGAGCTGATGACATCATTTGTAAGTCTCTATATTCTCTCCATTTTAACTCCCTGTGTTTCGTTCTTTTACTAAATTTTTTATTTTCCCTTTTTTTTTGCTTTATTGAGTATGTTTTTACATTCATTTTTACAATAGTACAAATCATTCAGTCCTGCTTTCGAGCACCTGATGCTTCAGAAGCAGCACGTATCCCAGAATGCAGCAAACCTCCTGCAGGCGTGATCCCTGAGGACGGTGAGCGCTGCTCGCTTCAATATGGACATTCTCAAAGCCTCGTTTATCTTTTTTATGGCAGAGGACTGTTTGATTTCCAGATGGGCCGTTTTTTACCGGGAGATTGGGAGCTTCCTGTAAGGCGTACCCTTGGACTGGATGTTCAGTGACTGATGCAACACGTGCCCTGATTTGTTAAGTTGTGTTTCTCAGCGTGAGAGTCTGTTCAGAGGCTGAGTCTGTGTGTAGAGCACTATCAACCCAATTTCTTTAAATCAATTTATAAATTAAATTAAGTGTGATTAGTTTGCATCTAATCTAATTAGGTCTTACTAGATTGCATGGCATCATGGCGAATGATAACTTGAATGAATTTAGCTTCATTCTGCCTATTATAGCATAAACATGAACAATAAAAATTAAAACAAAAAATTTAAAAAATAAGGTAATGTTATAATGTTGCATTATAAAACTACACTATAAAAAGTAAAAACTTGCTATTGTTAGTTTAAAGTGTTATTTCTAAGAGTCAAAGTATATATTAAAATGCATTTTATTTTACTGTATTTAATTTAGTGTTTATTTTTTTTTACCAACATTTTTTTTCTCAACAAAATGAATTAATATTAAAATAACTAGCTTACTAGTTAATTGCTTTTTCAGTGCTAGGCTCATTAAAATGCCATTCAATTTGGCATTTGATTATTGATTATTATAATGTTTCTCAGCAAAATTAATATTAAAATAAAAAAAATTTTCTTCAGTGCTAGGCTCATGAAAATACCATGACATTTAAATTTTATTTATTTATTTATTTGTTTTTTTTTTCTATTTTTCTCAACAAATTGATTATTCAAATTAACATGAAAAAACATTTTATTTTAATATTCTTCAGTGGTAGGCTCATGGCAATGAGGGCTCTCCCTCTATCTGCTGTCGGCCAGTGCTGGACTTTTTGTTTTCGAGATGAATACCAAGTTGTTAGTTGTCTGGACTATACCTTCATCATCATCCCATCATCCCAGTGCGGTCTCAGGAGAAGCGTGAGGCTGTGGAGATCTCGGTGTGTGTGCGCTGGTTTCGTATGGCCGCCGGAGCACAATGAGAGCCACTAGAGTTTCGCGCTAAAATCTGGCCGGAGGCTCAACGTATCACCTAATCTGGCACCGCTGGCACGGGACGGTAATTGCACTGCGTGTTTGTGTGGGTCGGAGGACAGCTGGAAGTGGTTTGGTGTGCGGCACAGAGTTTGTTTTCAGATCAGCTCTGAGGAAAAAGATCTGGCTCTTACGCAAGCGTTGCTTCTACACTCTGCTGACAGTGATGGATATTTCATAAGTCGCCGAGACAGAACGTGTCTGTTTGCGTGAGTCTTTAGCTCAGCTTACGCTCAATTATCACTCCATTAAGTCGTCTGACTCGAAAATCACGGTGTCTTTAGTCTGGAGCTGACACGAGCGCGTCCCAAACCTTCCTATCCAGCTCCTGAAGAAAACACGGGGTCAGTTCCTCCAGCGCCGCGGATGATTTTCTCCTGCTTTTATGAGCACATAAATCTGACTGGTGCCAAAGAACAGAAAAACAGGGGATTAAAATTCCCCTTTGCCCATGTTCGGGGGTCCAGCTGCACTAGGCTGTTTGTTTAACACAGCTGCACGAAGACACAGACAGAACGAGAGATAAAGACACACACGTTTGCCAACCAACATGGCTTGTTTTCATTGGCAGGTACTCAGGTTTACAGAATTATGATTGCGCTGCTGCAGACTGACTGAACCTCGAAATAAAGAAGAAGAGCTGATGGAAAAATCCTTTGTTTGACTTTCTGGAGGCATCTGAACAGAAATGATATCTCGTGATGTCAGGGAATCAGAAATACTCTCGTTGGGGTCTAGTGATTTGGGAACGTTCAGGTGTTAAAATGTAAAGGTTGTCTTTAAATGGCATTTTTCCATTTTGCATCACATTGTTCGGTTGTAGACTTCATCACTGCTGTTGCAATTTGCATATATCCATCATAAATAATAATAATTAGAGTCAAAATAGTACTGTATATCAAGGTGCTGATGATACTTATATTGAATTCTGCATCTGTGCTTTTTTTTGGATAATATTGTCCATAATCCTAGGCGCATCAAAATGGGACAGATTATCTTTCGATATGAAGTATTTGTGAAATGTAATTTTTGAAGTTTTTTGTATCACTTTAGTCAAGGTGCCCAGATGCAGTTTATGATGTCATTTACATGCTACACTTAAAAAAGTATTTAAAATCACTCAATCAGCTTGTTTTGAAGTATAAAAATAACAGCTTAAATAAAATAAAATAAATAAAATCTTTATTATTATTATTTGTGTGTGTGTGAAAAAGACTGAAAATTACTTTTATATTTTATGATAATATTAAATAATTAAAAAAAATTCTTTGTTTGTTTCTTTCTTTATTTTGTGCAGAAATGATAGACGAGTGCGCTGGGCCTGTTCTTCTGCATTCTTGCATGCTGATCTTCACAGCTGCACAAAGGCTGTGTGAATCCTGCTCTTATGCTGGGTTTGGCTCAAGAATCCGCAGACAGAGCTGCTTGTCTTCAGGTGCCTGATTTTGCTTGCATTTGTCTGACTTTCATTTATGGATGGGATGAGTGTTGGGTTTCGTCAGGCAGACACTTCACAGAGAGCATCTCATGTGTTGCAATAACAACCAGTCGTGCAAGATTAAAAAAGCCTTACAGCAAGGCAACATATCAATTTGCATGCTTATTTATGTGCAATAAAAACTTTGCACTTACACAAAAAACAAAACAAACAAAAAAACATATAAAAAATAATAAATAAATAATACATAAAATGAATTAATCTGTATGTATTAATATTTTTAATGCATTATAATTAATTGTAATAAAACATTAATTATATTGTTTTTAATGTTGTATTTATTTAATTAGTTTTAATCTTTTATCTAAACAAATTCAATTTAGTTGTCTTTCCCTCTAGATTATATTTATTATAATATTGTATAAACCATATTTAATTAATTCAACTGAAAATCCTTTAAACAAAAGAAAATTAGCAATTATATTAAATCTCAGAATGTATTGTTATAATTATAGCATTGCATTTTTTTAATTATTACTATATTAAATTATTTTTCAAATGTATTTTAGTATATACGTATTCATTTAAGTTATGTAAACATCCTTTAAAAGAAAAATGGTAAATGGTAAAATGTATTAATATTTATTTTATAAATATATGAATTATTAATTATATTGTTTATGTATTGTAATATGTATTATTATTATAATTAACATTATTTTATTATACCTTAAGAATCTGAATATTCAATAATATAAATATTTTAAATTGCTATTAAATATAATTGATTGATTTAATAAATACAGGCCTATCAATCTTATATAACATGTACTATTATAATAATACATGCTGAACATGTTTCTTTGTTGTGGCTTTGGGAGGTGAAATATGACCCTGAAGAATTCTTAAAATGTGGTAAGATTCACTGACAAGGAAAACAAATTAGCAACGTGTTTTGTGCACAAAGCATTTTATTCCCCCGCGTCAAAAATAGCAGAGTGATATAATCAGTCAGAGAGTGTTTGTTTCCTGTTCTGTCCCCATTAGCCTTTTCCAGAACGACCGCTCTCAGAAAACAGAAAGAGCAACAGGTTAGCGTTATTTTTTCCAGCTCGCAGCCACAGAAACAGAAAGTGCTCTTAAAAGAGGACTAGGCCTAAATCTGCTCGTTGCCTGAAAATGGTTGTGTTGTAATCTTGTAATTTTATGGTCTTGACTTTTAACACAGCAACACATAAAGATGATGGTTTCCAGACACGCTGCTTTACAGGGCCGCTCTGCGTGTATGTTGGGAAGGATCCGCTGTAAAAGAGAGAGAGAAGGCATGGGAACAGGCATCGGGATGTGGTGGTGGCTCAGCGTTTCCCAAGGCCAGCGGTAGGAAACAGAATAACTGGATCTCCCTGACCTCCTCAACTGCCCCCCTGACATCCCCTCAACTGCCCCCCGGGGGGTTCCTGTCTCGATGTTTAAAACAGACCGTCCAAACGCATCCTGCGAGGCTAAACCCAGCGTAGGAGCGAGGAGAAGAATAGAGGGCTGAAGGGAAGTTAAGCCGGGTCTGAAACAGCTAATCTGAGGACCACACAAATGAGGAGTTCATTGTGTGTGTGTGGAGAAGCCAGCTGGGAGGTTCAATTCTATGCTTGACCCGAGTCCCTGTGCTGACCTTAAGGGCAGGTGTGAGACCTTAATGTGCTACACATATACCTTCAATTGCTCCGTACATGAACTGTTTCACGAGAGCTATTCACAAAAGATACAATGGTCCTTTCCAGGAATCAGACTGCGTGGGTTTTTAACAGTTTGCTGGAAATCCAAGTGGTTTAAAGGCTCTGATAAACTCACGGGGAAGCAAAAAGAATCTATCTTTAGGTTTCTGACATTGAACTTCTGTTTTTTTTGCGGTAGTTCTTCTGTAGCATCCCTGCTGAAGAGTAATGAGCTGGCGATGTGGATGTACTTAATGTAAAGTCAATTAAAGTTGTCACGAGAGTTGTAATGTTTTAAACTGATGTCATAACAAATGTAAGTAGAACTGGAAGTTCATAAATTTGCACGACGTACGTTCACGCTGTGGTAAAGCAAGTGGAGTACAGAAGGCAAGTGCAGCTGAAAGACATAAATTCTGCCCTTTTAAAGAGAAAGTTCACCCAAAACTAAAAAAAATCAGAACTGTAAGACTTTTGTTCATCTTCAGAACTCAAATGAAGACATTCCTGAGAGCTCTCTGACCTTCTTATAGACAGCAATCAATGTTCAGAAACGTAGTGAGGAGATAGGTCCTGTCTCGATTTTTATTATTTACACTTTGATTTGAACTAAAACAGTGTATCTGTGTGGTGCAGATAATTGTAGAATAAAGTTGTAATTTCTGTTATCTTTGCGCACAAATGGTATTCTTGTAGCTTCGTAAAATTACAGTTATACCACTGATGTAACATGGATTGTTTTATCAATCCCCTGCTACGTTTCTGGATGTTAATAGTGTAAGGATCCTTGCTGTCTGTTGAGGGTCAGTGCATCTCAGAATGCATCAAAAATATCTTCATTTGTGTTACGAAGATGAACGAAGGTCTGATTGTGTGTTCACAACAAAAACGTTAACGTAATTTTTTGCGCGAGTAGATTACATGCTAAGCCAATGAAAAAGTGCAAATAGAGGTGAATTTGCAGCATTTGACGTGAAATGCGCAATGCATTTGCCGTTAACGTGTGATATTACAACCCAGTCTCACGACCAGTTGCTACATACTTTTACGAGTTGGCAAATTTGTGCTAATTCGTCCGACCTTGACACGATTTTGTACGATATGTGTAAAACCCAGTGACGGGTAGGTTTAGGGGCGGGGTTAAGTGTAGATAATTCGTACAAATTCATATGAACTGGCTCATAAAATACGTAAAATTTAGCGAAAAACATATGAATTTGTATGAGTCAGGTCACACAAATTTGTACGAATTAGCCACCTCATAAAACATGGACGAACTGCGTGAGATTGTCTTGCATCAATCGCGGCAAAATTTCAACTTCAGTGGAAAATTTCACGTCATGTTCTCACTCAAGCCAATCAAGCTTATTGTCCTGTCCAGTTAAATCAAATAATAGAAAGCATTATTGTAGCTATGTGAAGCATAGAAAGAAATTCAAATCAATTGTAGTGCACTCCAAGTACAGTACGTCACTTTTGTGTCCTCCAAATTGGTATTTATTGTTTTCTCCAAAGCATTGATTTCAATGGGATCACTGCGTTTTTTGAACATGTCTGGATGTTGATGAGACTTTCTGTGTTTTTTTCGACTGAGAGAATGTTCAACTTTGGGCATGTCGCAGTGCTCATCACCGTTTTTGCCCAGCTGTCCAATCACAGTGAAGGAGGGGCGGGACTAATACCAAACCGACCAACCATCACTCCCTGCTTGTACGACAGCAACAGACGACAATAAGAAACATTACAATGGAACAAAATTACTTTATATTGTGTCAACATTTTATTATTTTATTATTTGCAGATATTCAGTATTAAAAAAGCACTGACAGTTTCTCTTAAATTTACAACTTTTATTTATACTAGGCATTTTTACTTGTGCCTGTCTTTAAAAAAACTTGAAATTGCCTTTGATTGAGAATTGGGTTTATATCTTACCCTTCGCACTACACAGATTATCTCACAATTCCAACACAGTCTCACAAAAACAATTCGTAAGTGGCTAATTCGTATGACCTTACTCATATGATTTTGTACGATTTGTCTAAACCCCTAGGTTTAGGGGCGGAGTTAGGTGTAGGTCATTCGTACACATTTATGCCAATTGTAAAATATGCACGATTTCGGAAAAATTTTACGAATTTGTATAAGTGAGGTTGTTTGAATTAGCCACCTTGAGAAATATGTACAAATTGCCGTGAAATCTGGCAATTCTGGGAAAAACTCTTTTTTAATGCCCTCACACCAACTTATTCTTATTATTGTTATTGTTAACAATGCCCTGCTCTTTGTCCTTCTATTTAGCTTGAAGTATATCGGGCCCATTAGAATTTGTAAGGAAGAACAATCCAGTGGAATCTTTTTTTCTGTATTGTGATGCACAAATGGGGTGAAATGGATTACTAAGGACTTTAATTAAAATTGACTATTTGTTCACAAAATTAGAGGCAGTGGAGCAGGTGCTTGGAGAGATGGAGTTTAAAGTGGCTGTAAACGATGGCAGTTATGACATTTTGATTAAACATTTCCAATCCAAACATTTTACACTAAATGAAGTACAGATAAATCATTCACAATAAGCACCAGAAATGCATTTTAAAAAATAGACAGAGTGATTTATTAATTTCAAGCTGACTTTGAATGGCCTTATTATGGCATTAACACTGATGATAGAATCTGCTGCGAGTCAAGTAAGAAACATCTTGTTACCATTTCAGGGTTCATCAGCTTATCTCACAGGGAGGAAGATCAGATGATCTAATCACCCATACTCTGGATCTATCTGCATAGCCATTAAAGTCTGAGACAAAGGGTGAATTCATAAGTGTGGCGATGGGAAAAAAAGAGATAGTGGCAGAGCTGAGGAATAAGAGAGAGAAGTATAAAGTTACTTCCAGCTGTCCTCCATCAACCATGCTTTCGCTCGGACGTATGGCCACGAGTTAATGCCAAACATCCTGTGTATGTCAGACCCGTGAGGTTCTGCACAGGATTCAAATAAGGTCGACGACCTCTTGCACAAGCGGCCGGTCAATCATCCCATGGCAACTTTCAGATAGAATGAGCTCAGCTGAGAAAACACAGATGCAGCTGATGCTGGAATAGACAAGAATATTTACATCAATACTGTCTGTGGTGACAGGAACTATGTGGCAAGTCAAACTTGATTAAACTTTACACTTATAAATTAAATTATATTACATTTCAAATTAAAATAACTAATTTAAAATACATTAAATACAAAAATATAATAAAATTTAAAAAACATTTACAAATAAAATAGAATAAAAATAAAAGAATACAATTAAAATTAAAATAACATTTTTTAAAAAGTTTTGTTTGGGGCAAAAAAAAAAAAAAAATTTATATATATATTAAATGATGTTACCACATATTGTTTATAAACATATGATGACTAAGAGCTGTCAAAAACACTATAAGCATCAGAACATTCAGTGTATCAAAAAGACTGAATGTGCAAAAGCACAAATGATAGATGAATTTGAACACAAGAGGGGAAGATAAAGGTATTGTATGGCTTCAGAAGACTTCTACATACATCATATAGTCTAATATTTGGTTCTTCTTTGGAGCTAGAGAGCGTCCAGTGTGCCGACTAATTTCCAGATAAAGTTGCTAAAGGAAAGTTGATAGTTGCTAAATAACAAAGTGATGTAATTGTGCGATGATGTAAAAAAAATTCTGTATTTGACTTTTAGCTGTTTTTTCACATTACAGACGGTTAGATAATAGATAATTGTATCTTTAAATTTTTTTTCTTTTTTTGTCCAAGTCAAAGATACATTTTATCAAAGCTAAAATGTTTAGAAATGTTGCTAGGTGCTTTTGGGAAAAAGGTTGCTAGGGAAGTCTGAAAGGTTCCTCAATTCAGCAACAAAATTCCGATTACGATTTTAGACCCGATTCTGACTCGCCGACAGGTTTCGAGAAATCGCAGACAAATGCCTGAAATCACAGGCCAATCGGTGGGTGCTCGTTCACGCAGTGACAATCACACAATGTGAACTATCAAAGATGTGATCTGAGAGAAACGCAGACGAGTCACTGACACCCGTGAGATATGTGGCATGCTAAATGTCTGTACCTGTGTGGGAATCAAAATCATGCCGTGTGAAATGTGTTCTGACTGAACCGATCTTGCAAGTGCTGTTTCCATGTCAACTTCTCGTGTGTGTTTGATTGGATCGAGACAAAGTTGTCTGCGATTCTTCCTATTGTAAAGTCATGCAGTGTGAAACCCCCTGTCGCAGATCCACTGAGCAGTGTGAACAGAGCAGCGACTGAATGATACCACAGATAGTCACGCAGTGTGAAAAGATCTGACGCCACTACTTTGAAAATTGTGCACTCTGAACTCGGCATAGGTTGGCAACACTGATCTAGTCACCATCCACTTTTATTGTATGGAACAGGGCAGTAAGTAATTAAACCACAGGTTTTTAATTAACTATTGCATTTAATCTGTGTATTTTAATAATGAAAGACTTAAATATAAACATATATAGAAAGCATTCTCAAATAACTCTGTCTTCAATTAATTCTGTGTGTGTTCTGTTTATTTAATATGCATTTGTATTTTCATTAACCCGTATTTCAAAGAGCACGAACTACTCCGGCTTACTAGGAAGCAGCTATTAATAGAGGAACTGGGTGAAAGAACACATGGCAAGGTGCAATGCACAATGTTTTCAGGGAAAACAAGCTGCGGGAGCACATTAGCAAGACTGCAGCCACAGCAGCTCAAACCTCTTTGCGTCCATTTGGAAACACAAGAATGTTTTCAAGTGTCCTCGCGTTCGCACACAGGCTGCATTTTGAAGAAGCTTTGAAGCCCCAGAATATAATGTATCTTAAAAGCAGCCCATGGCCTCTGAGGAGCACAGGCTGGTGTTTCAATCAAAGAGACCCTGAAAACCTACTGACAATCCTACATTATTTCATTTTATTATTTTTTCTTGTTTTTTTCTTTCTTTCGTTCTTTTTCTATGGCTTCAGTACATTTGGCCAAAAGCTATTGGTCTTTTCTTTTGTGGTTGTAAGATTTTAACACATTCTTTCAGTCAAATAAAATCAGCTTCAAGTTAACCTCAAAAACATCTCTCTTCACCATCAAAATGCTCTGAAGTTACAACATTGCAACATTGTGGTTTAGCAGTTTTACATGTTAACATGTCGGACGCAAATACAGCTTTTCATACCAGAGTCAGACCTGAGGATAAAACTGGACCTTTATCTTCTTTAATCAGTTTTCTCTTATACCCCTTTAGACTGTAAAAGCTGTCATATAACACTTAAAAACCCCACAGGTCTGGCTTTCCGAGAGTGAAACGGATGTGAAGTTGTTTAATAAAACACATGATTGCAGTTCAGTTTGCCTCTCAGGATGGCTGCCAGCCTTTAGAAGGGACAGGAAGGAAAAGCCTTCAAGCGCAGATGAAAGAGATACTGATGTACAGGTGCAAGGTGAGGAAATGTTTTATTGGCTCATTTGGGTTTGATGTAATGTTTAACAAAGCATAATAGCATTGTCACTAATCAGAACTATAAAAAAACAGTAAAAAACTGTTAATTGTTTGTATAATGACCAGAATAAACTGTTTATTTATTAAATGCAACATGCAATTTACAGTGTAAAAAGAGTAAAAGGGCATTTCAACCATATTAGGTTACACTTTAGACATTCTACTACTAACTATCAGTAACTTTGTAACTTACATGTCAAATTATTCTTGTTAATTCACTTCTACATGTCTACTAACTCTCAGACTAGACTGTTACGGTTGGTTTAGTAGAATAAGTTAACAAGTTTCTGATAGACCCATCAAAATAAAGTGTAAGAAGATATTAAGCAGACAGTCTACTTATACTCTAATGACTGCTAGTTGACATGTTGTTGCAAAGTTACTTACTGTTAGTTGAATATCTAAAGTGGATTATCGAAATAAAATGTTACCTTAGAAAAGAAGTGCAAAATTTGTATCTATATGAGTAGAAGAGCTTGTCACTGGGATAGTACACCTTTGTACCTTCTTTATCCATAAAGAACACATATTACTCTCTAAGAGTATTAATATGTACTCCTAAAGGCAGAGTAGGTGATTTTTCAAAAACGCTTTAGAAAAGTCAGGCTGAGTACCAAAACAAACTTGTAGCCAATCAGCAGTAAGGGGCGTGTCTACTAATGATGTGGAGGAGAGTGTGTTCAGTAAACAGCCGAGCAACAGAAAGATAAATAAAAAAAAGAAGACATTTCTGTGAAACGATAAGGCAAGAAGTAGGACCTGTGTAAATATCAGATCAGCTTTCAGGAGCTATCAAAATAGAGATGGGATGTGTTTGTTTCGGTGATTTCAAATATCAGCACTGACTTCCAGAAATCGCTTACCTTATGTTATGATCAAGCTGGAGTTGCCAGCCCAGCCCTCTGGTTGGTACTCCAGCATTAGTATTAATGTGTAATATATAATATCTTGTTTAAGCCTCTCATGCCAGTTGACGCTGGTTTTAATGGTTTAAACCACCCTCTGAGTGGTGCATACAGGACCAGTTAGAATGGTGCCATGACCCGGGTGGGAAGGGTGATTGAGGGTGTGATTGCAATGGAAGCCAGCTGGCAACTAACACTAGGGCTGAAGTCTATAGCCTCCTTATTAGCACACCTGCTTCCCACACTGTGCAATGCTGCATCAAATTCCATTTGGAGAGTGGAATTAGGACCAGATACTTTGTGAATTATTCTGCCTCCCATACTACTACAGTCTCTAGCACCTGCCACTAATGCCGGTCAACACCGCTTTCAGTCTGTTTACAGTAGTGTTAGCAGTACCAGTTACAATGGTGCCATGACCCAGACTGTTTAGGATTTTGAGTGCTCAGCAGTGTAAGTTTAAAGGGTTAGTTCACAAAAAAAAACAACATTCTGTCATTAATTACTCACCCTCACATCGTTCCAAACCCGTAAGACCTTTGTTCATCTTCAGAACACAAATTAAGATATTTTTGTTGAAATCTGAGAGCTCTCTGACCCTCCATAGACAGCAACACAACTGAAATGATCCAGGTCCAGAAACACAGTAAATACATTGGTAAAACACATAACATAACTTAAACTTTCTTCTCCCTAGAGTTATGTCTTCCACCATTTTTAGAGAGCATCACAACATGTGCAGTTTCCACTGAGCATAAACAATCACAAATTACATTCCAGCCTGAGCGTAACTCAGGGGACAAGGATGGTTGAGTGGTATTTTGGTTTTCTTTGTCGCAAAACTGAAGTTGAGCCACTGAGGTCACATGGACTGTTTTACTGATGTATTTACTACGTTTCTGGACCAGGATCATTTCAGTTGTGTTGCTGTATGGCGTACACAATAATTGTGTTCTGAAGATGAATAAAGGTGTTTTGGGTCTGGAACGACATGAGGGTGAGTAATTAATGGCTGAATTTTCATTCTGGGGTGATCTAACCCTTTAAGTTCAACTTGCAATATGTGTCATATCTTGTTTTAAATAGGTTTCAAGAAGGTCTAAACATGCTCAAAAACAGCATTCAGTAAGCTTCAGTTCTTGTTCTGTTGTAATCAATGCGCACATACATACACATAAGCATTAACCTCGAGCAGATATTGTAATGTGGGAGCCGAGGAGGTTGCTGACACAGTAAGCAGAGGGGCAGGGACAGGAACTCCTCATTAGGACTGAATTAAACAGAGCTTTGATGGGGAGACCTACATCAGTTCATTCTGGCAACACATGAAAGAGCAGCCGTGAGAGACAGGGATCTGCACGCGTTGTCACACTTGCACGTACACACACACACACACACGCATGCTCTGAAAACCACATCACTGCCACACTATCAGTAGACTGTATTTAGTATGCTGTGCACACTATGCAATTTTTCATGTATGCAGGGAATCCCCAGATGACCTAATACATTTGCCAAACATTTCTGTGTGGAATATGGTGTCCCACAGTGCAATGTACTCCATCTTCCATTTCTAGTGCAATGGATGAATAGGAAAGGATAACAGTCATTATTAATATTTCTTACTTACCTATGTATTTGATCTGACTACCAAGAGTTTAGAAAAATTTGCACAAAATTGGAGAAAATAAAATTTTTCCCATATTATTTCCAAAAATAAACAGGCTCTACATGCTTAAAGGAATAGTTAGTTAATAGTTAATTAAAATTCAGTCATCATTTTTTCCCTTATATAGGAGCCAATGGTGACCCAAAACAGCCTGGTTACAAGCTTTCTTCAAAATATCTTCCTTTTTGAGTCAACTATTCCTTTAAAGCACTTAAAATAGTGCACAACAATGTGAGCGGTCTCGTTGTGGAAAACAGTTGCTGATTTCAGTAATTTACAAGATGCTGAATTTGTAAACCATAAACCAAACCTTCTGCGGGGTCATACAAATCATATCAAAGAAATCATACAAATGTAACATTCAGTCACAAATGACTGTAAAATGTGTTCTGTGCAGCTATTCAGTAAATAATGTTATGGCATTCTGAACAAAACCCCAGTCCGTCACAGAGAAATAAGAGTTATGTATTACAGAAATGGCACAAAAAGTAAATCTATGGCGAACAAGCAGAAGTAAATACATTCCTTTCAGCTTTCAGTGTCTGAGCACTCGTACCCTCACACAGCACTAAAGAGAATATAAACATAGAAGTGGACATGAATGTCTATGAATGAAGTTTATTTTGAGCACACCTATTTTCCACAATTTTAAATTAGATTATTATTCTGGTGTTTAACTGTAAACGTACCGGCATTAGAGCCCACATGTAAACACTTGATGAGTGCAGTTTTATTGTCCTTTTGTTTTAAATAGGCAACAGCCTTTAGCTTGTCACAGCCATGATCCAGGATTTGGCTGCAGGTGATATTACATTCAAGAGATTTGACTGAAGAAAATCTGTGCAGTGCAGGATGAGGAATCAATCATTCATCCTTTGCTGAAAAGCCAATGAAATTTAAACAAATAGAATTTTTGCACATTGATGCAATTTAGAAGTACACTGTTTTTTATTACAGTATGTTTATTGAATTACAGTATGATTATCAGATGAGGTAAATAACAAACGATGTGACACAGACAAAAACAAAATTCAGAGTACCAGAAAACTAAAGGAGAAAACAGCACTGAAGTATCAATAAGAATCAGTTCGAGAGTAGTGAAATTATTATATTTAGATTTATTTCAATATTTACTCTATTTTTGTTGTAAAAATGTCACCACCATGTGTACTGTAGAGTATATACAGTACATACATAGGCTTTTTTAATATAATAGCCGATCCAGTTGCAGATTGCTTACGTTGATGATAAATGAGAATTTGGCAATGCGTTTAATGAATTAAGCATGGTTATGTGTGTTTCATTAAAAAAAAAAAATTCAAACCACAAAAAATGCAACAGATTTAAGTCAGACAGTGAAAAAAAGAAAAAGCCAGCTTCCACCCAAAACAAGGCTGCAGAAATCTGTGTGTTGACATTAAGGAGATGTTTGAATATACTATATTCATGTTAGAGGTAAAACCCAGCGGTTCACACAGCAGTGGGCATGTGGTATCCACTTTAACACTCTACTGTCACTTCACACCAGCGCATTATTTATTCTCTATGAGCACGTCTCTGGCAATGACGCAGGTGTGTATTCTTGCCCGTGTGTGTGTAAAAGAGACAAACCAGACATTCATAATTTAAGAGCAATGTCTGTTGAATGAGTGACTACCTGAGGGGAAATGAAACATTGGATTTGTTGAATAAAATATAAGTTGCAGGATCCCTCGTGTGTGTGTGTGTGTGTGTGTGTGTTTGTGTGTGTGCACAGGTAATGATGTCAGTAGGGACTGAATATGTAATGATCATGCAAATACACATGCTTATTTAAACATAAAGCGGTCTCAGCTACGGTTTCAAACCTGATGGTTTTGCTGAGTACGTTTTAATGTAAATGATATTGTGTAGTTGTGCGATCAACAACGCTTGGAGGGAGTGCCAAAAATGGAAGTCTGATCGATTACGCGCGCAGAATACCAGAGTGTGCTGGTTTTTGGCAGTTTGAATACAATAAAAGGTATTAGATTTTCAGCAGTAAATGCAGCAGTGTGAACAGATATTGGAAACTGTCCCTACAGGCTAGTTTTCACATGTGTGCAACTTAAGCTGGAGCTGACTTGTATTGTTCAGGCGAACGATCCACCTTGGGCAGAGAGGTGTGAGTGTACACACCTGCCAGATTGCATCGAGAGACACACACATGCACAAATGTATGTATATACACACACACACACACACACACACAGAGGGGTAGGAATGGTGTCCTAATGAGGCCCTGAGAGGCCCTGCTGGTCTGTCAGTCAGCCTGCTCCGTGTTGACACATGGCTGACAACAGCATTGAGCTACTTCTGTCTCTTCCGCTCGGTTTAATTCAGCTAAACTACTGACAGGATTATAGAGACACTCAAATTAATTCAATTAATAATGCGCTCTGTCACTCTATGCCTCCCGAGAAGGACAATAATATACCGTGATTTGGGAAGGAGGAATGTGTGACATGCGAGAGACGTGGAAACGTGCTGGAGAGGCACAAACGCTGCTTCGCTGAATATTTACAGAGACTCGGGTCAATGCAAAACAATGCTAATACCAAAATGTAGCCAAGCGTAGATTTCGCCAGAGCAAATAATTAGAGAGGAGGAAAATGCTCCCTATATGTCGTTTATTGCTGGAAATGTAGTTACTGATATAATATTTCTCTTAGAAATAAAAGTGTGCAAGATCTTTCAAATCTTTTAATGATTTAAAAAAGCATGTGCCAGGTTCAAGAGCCAGATGTTTGCTTAAGAGATTTCATGTTTTCCTTACACCTTTACATTGTATTTTAGTTTTAAAAATATAAAACAATCTACCTATTTCACAGACATAATCCTAGACATAAATGTAAATCTGAGCTGTTTCAGCTGTAAGAGACTTGCACTGACTGATCTTAAAACATGTCTGTTTTGTCTTAAGATACCACACCATTAATGTTTTATTTTTATTCAAATTTTAAATGTCCTAATTAAACTATGCAGGCTTAAGTTAAGCTCTGTCTATGAAACTGGGCCAATATGTTTTTGGTTTTATTGCATTATTTCTATATTCATTAAATGACATCAGGACAGGAGCAAGTATATCGCCACATTGTTGCAACAAAAAGCAAAAATAATATCAATTCGGAACGTTTAATATGTTAATAGAAAATAGTGTATTGTTTTGGTTTGGTAATATTAGTTCAATATTGTTTGCTCATTAAACATCGTCTAAACAATAATACTGTCAAATATTATTACAACGTGAAGTAACTGTTGTCCATTTCAATATATTCTAAATATCCATTTATTCATGTGATGGCAATATTAAAACAGCATTTTTGATTGAACAGAAAGTTTAAAGAACAGCATTTCTTTGGAATAGAAAGTATATCTACTGTCATTTTTAACCTTTATATTATTTATTGGAGCTTGACCAAAAAGAACATTATTTCACTGAGTTAGGTTCTTAAATATGGCATTGTTAAAACTCAAATAAATACAAAAGCGCCTCGTGTGGAATCAAAAAGCATGAATCATTCATCACAGGCCTCCTTTCATTCTCCGGGTCTAATAAGTGAACCTGGTGGGCCGAAGCTTTGTCTTCACGCCGCGGCTGAGTTAAGCAGTCCGGTGATGGGCCTGGACACACAGAATGCTCGGGATTTGCAAAAGAAGCACAACGCTTCAAGAACTAATGACCCATACGGAGTAATCAGCTCAACAAACACCTCATCAGCAGACAGAGAGAGAAGCCTGCACCTGAAGCACAGATCTGGATATAAACACTGGAAGGAGCAAATACAACAAGAACACAATAAAACACCCCAGCGCTGACACATGTTTGTGTGCTTGCACTCAGACGCACCCTCCAGGGCTCGTTTGCAACAGTTAGTCCAAACCAAGCATTCTTTAGGAAGGCGGATTCTTATGCCAGCTTATTCTCCATTTTTAGCTTCTTGAAACCGCACGGGAGAGTTCCCATCATCGCTCTTAAGCAGATTTACTTTCATAAAAAGCAGCTCAGAGGAGGAGCCTGTAACTGAGAGCGTGCTTAACTTCAGCCGCGTATTGTGACATGTCATCTTTGTGCTTGTATTATGGAGCTGAATGTACTGTGAGTCACTGTAGGTGTGCTTGCATAACACAGTAAGTTCTTTAATTACAAGAATTAACGTTTATTATTTGTGCGCGTGGGAAATATGTCCATGCCCAGCAAATCAAAGTGAGCGAACTCAACAAAACCTGTATTCCTCAAATACTGCACATATGTGACTCACGTTTCATTTTTTTTTTCAAATAAACAAAACAAATTTGGTTTTTAATTTGCATTTGTGTGTTTTTCAATTATCGCATGGATGTCTTTTTGACCTGAAACCTCCTTAAACATGCAGCTTTTAATCAAATAAAGACATATGGGGGGAAAAATGTTACATTTTCTTCCAACTTGAAAACAGTTGTTGCCTTTATTTATTTAAGCTTTTTGTTTGTTTTTACACATACAGTTAAAATTAAATTGGATGTGAAATTGATTTTAAATTAAAATGTTATTCAAATTTGTATTATAAAATATATACAGATATTATTACTACTTTTTATTTTCCCTACAACTTCTTACATAACAAAAAAAAGCTGAAATGGGTTGAATTTTTGATGAAAAACACATTGCCATGAATTCTTTTTAAACACTGAATCCTTTTATATTTTACTTAAATCATGTACTTTCAAAAAAACTTGACTTCAAGTTAAACCACCTTTTTTTAAGCACTTTATCTTTTTTTGGTTACGTTTAAAAGGAATGATCTTAAAATGCCAACCTTTTTTTTTTTTTTTTTTTTACCATGATTTTATATATTATATCATTTTTTAAAACATTTTGCTGTTTTCTGTAAATCTGTAAAAATGCTAGTTTTTTTTATTATAATACTGTTTTTTTTTCTTCTTTTTTTACTTTCTAAGAGAGACATGTTGTGTTTTCATGACCTTTAACACAAGACCTTTAAATATTAAAGTAAACTGCAAAACCTGTTACCATAATGTATAGTAAATATTTTTATTTATGTCAACTTATATTCTTCCAAACGATAGTTATATTCCAACATATTAACCTGAGGTGCCATAAAGCAAATTAACTCAAGTAGTAGTATTTAAGCAAAGCTTGCAAACCACATATCAAACCGAAAAAAGGTCACTAACTGAACTGTGTACAGGTGTGTGTGAGAGAGTGGCCTTGGGCCGTCTCTCGGTGGGAGGTTTGGGGATCACTCTGTGCTGAGAGGGGATTTGATCAGCGACGAGAGTAAAGCCTTCACTAACAGACCTATTTATCTCTACAACAAGCCCTACCTTACTCCTCCACGACTCTCTCACATGCACACACTGCCCCACACAGCAGTAACCAGCAATTACCACAACACCATGTCATTAGAGACTTACACACACTCCTATTATCACACCCTCACAGGCAGGGAGCATTAAAGTTGACTATGAATAAAAAAAATGCCATTTGAAAAACAAACAAACAAATAAAACCACGGATAGTGCTGCGCAAGAGCCTGTTCGTGGAAAATAACTCTCTGATTATCGCAATCGTATCAGCATGCAGCATTACTTCATAGGTCTTAATAAAATTAATATTAATTATTGTATGTCATTAAGGATATCTTTTCCCCTTATTGTGGGAGTAATTAGACTAGGTGGTTGAAAGCTTAATCAAACTAGACAAAATATGTAATAAGCAAACATGCAAATGCATGCAAAAATGTTTGAGATGTTGTAAATGATAAGCGCTGAATTTCTATGGAAATCTGTAGATCTTTCCAGTGAATGCTGCTGAAGCTGGGTTGTGTTTGGATGGGGGTGAACGTGGCTGTCTGGCTTCTTCATTGACGGTTACGCCCTAGTTGTTCTTTTGTGATCTGCGGTGATGGGGGGCTACCAGGGACACATGAACTGACAGTCTGGGAAAGCATGACATCATTGATTTTTGCCCAAATATCAATGGACCATGACAAGTGAACAAAAAACTCACTTTTATTAGGAGCTACGGCTATTGACCAGCATCCAAAAAAAAGCCTCCTTCATTGAAAGTTTGTGTGAATTTTTTTCCACAAAACCCATAAATTCAGCCCGATATCACCGCAATATTTACAAGGTGGCCTCATTTGTACAAATTAATATGATTTTTGCTAAATCGTACGTATTTTACGAGTTTCCAATTTGTATGAATGACCTACACCTAACCCAGGCCCTAAACCTACCCGTCATGGGGTTTCAAACCAGCAATTTTCTGATCTCTTGAACTATGTTATGAAGTCTGTTCAGCTTCAGAAGTAATTCCCATTCGTCTGGATTACAATTGAAGTTGTTGAATTTTACCTGAGAAAATTTGCACGGAAACTTTATATGCACCCTACCAAAATTTTAATTTTGCACATAGGCCTATTTATTTTGCATAAAGAAAAGTGTGAGATGTGAGTGACTAATTTTAAATTTATTATTTAACAAGTATATAGAGCACAGACAAATTTATTTCGCAAAAAACCAACCATTCATGTCTCACGCTGACACGCCCCGTACAAAGCTACAACTTGGGTATAATCTACAATTATGAAATTCCCAAATTTGAACGATTTTTTCTTGATTATTCAAGTGTTCCGAACTCATAATCATCGCCTACAATATCTCCGACTCATACATCAGCCTCAGCGCGGGTTTTTCTCTCTAACCCGGACATGGAAAACCCGGAGTGGAGCGCGAGAGATTATGAACGCTTTGAATGAAGCGGTTAACTCCGGTTCAGTCACATAATTTCTCCAGTCCAGGTTTTGCTTGGTTGCTTGGTGAGACAACGACGCTTTAGCTTCATTTGGAGCATTGTAAAAAACATATATACTAAATAACATGACATTTTTATCAAATATTATATCTACTTCATTAAAATCAATACTGTTTAAAAAAAAACAATCCCCATGCTGTAGCCTATTGAATGCGAACGTATTAGAGCAGCGTTGAACTGCTCTTGTGATATTGCCAATAAAACGCAATCCCGAACCCGGTGTCATTGAACTATTTCAAGAATCAAGTCTAGAACAAACTGTTCCTTTAAACTTCTCTGAGTGTGAGTGTATATGTGTGTGTGTGTGTGCTGAATGGAGTGTCGTTTTTCAGCGCTTAACTCCTCCTCTGCATTCTGCTCTTCCAGCACACACACACACACACACACACACACTGCTGCTTGCGCATTCCCCATCAGCAGCTCAGCGCACAGGGAAACGGAGCCTCTTCGCGTCCGAACGCACGGTATTCAGTGTTCGTGCTTTATCTCGTCAAACATGACGGTTGTAAACCGCAACGAGGTAAAAACGAGCAGCTGATCTGTGACTAAAGCACGTCTTCGGGATAGAGACCACGGAGGCGCCGCGACCGTCGTTGCAACTTTTGTTGCAGTCAGCACGCGCGTTTACAGACGGCTGCGCGTTTTAAAGAAAAAGTCTCTCAACTTTTGCGCTGGACTGCGGAATGTAAAGAATCGACGTTTTAGCTTCGACTTTCCTTTATTCGTGTTTGGAGAGTTTGTCAGCGGAGGACACAGCGCTTCACGTCTGGAGTTGAGTTTGCAGAGTTTGTTGCAGGGAAACTCTCGAGCTTTGTGCGATCGCTTCTTAAAGTAATCATGGACAAATTGGATTTAAATTCATGTGTCAAGGATTATTTCTGAACGCTCCTGTGTGTTTTCCTGCGCCGTTCTCGTGCACTTCAGAGTCGACACAAACTCTTGATTTTGTTACTGTAGCAAGACGCTCGTAAACATGCCACAGCTTAACGGAGGCGGAGGGGATGAGTTGGGGGCGAACGATGAAATGATCTCGTTCAAAGATGAGGGTGAACAAGAGGAGAAAATCTCCGAAAACGTGTCAGCCGAAAGAGATCTGGACGATTTGAAGTCTTCTCTAGTCAACGAGTCGGAAAATAACAGCAGTTCATCCGATTCTGAGGTAAGTCAGACACCACCGCGTGTTGACAGACGCATGGATGTGGTTGTTGTCGTCGGAAAAATAACTTTTCTGCTTTGTTTTTCTCCGTTCCTCGTTCCTTCCTTCAGCAAAGCGAGAGGCGCCCTCAACCAAGAGCTGATCTAGAAAGTTATGAGAAAGCCCGAGAGTATTTCACTGAAGGTACGAGCAAACCGCTGCTATGGCATGCTGATTTAACAATTATTCATTAAAAAACGGTTTCTGTTACTCTTTTAGTTTCAGTGATAGCTATTCATTATATAACAGTGTTTTTAAAAATAGTATAACTACTCAAATAGTTAAGTATCCATGTCAGTAGCCTACTTCTAGTTACTATTTACTAGTTGCATGCAAATAGTAACATTTTAATACGTTTTCTAATGTAATTTGCATTCATTTGATTTACGCTATAAGGTAGTCAATTCAACTAGTAATTACATGTTACAAGTAATTAAGCAAAACAAATTTG
Source organism: Enteromius thamalakanensis (assembly GCA_032357475.1). Lineage (NCBI taxonomy): Eukaryota > Metazoa > Chordata > Actinopteri > Cypriniformes > Cyprinidae > Enteromius > Enteromius thamalakanensis. The sequence continues at coordinate 18,519,106 of JAUCMT010000154.1, read as the reverse complement.
TGAAAGAGTAATTTTTTATATTAATGTAATAAAAATAGTTATCTAGTATATGTACTGGAATACATGTTATTATTTAGATTAAACAAAATTAATGGTAACACTAGTCAATAAATTCTTAATTAGTAGTTAGTAAGGTACTGGCTAAGTTTACGTATTGGGCAGGATTTGGGATGTAGTATAAGGTCATGTAGAATAAAGCATTAATATGTGCTTAATTAGCACTAATAAATGGCTTATATTCTAGTAATATGCATGCTACTGAGGAACTTATGTGTAACCGTAAAAATAAAGTGTTATGTCATTTACAATTACTAGCACAACTAAACTCGATAGCAGATACCTTTAAATAATATACTAGTATAGGAAGTGAATAGATGATATCTGAAACACAAGTTTACATAGAATTCAATAGGAAAATTGTATAGTTTGTAACCAGAAGCAATTAAAAAGAGTTACTTGCTGCTAAAGGGTACTAGTGTTTAATGACTGGTGACATAATAACAAATATTAAAAAACTACTAGCAACATAGCAGTAATCAGAATAAACGTTGAAACAGCTTGCCATACTTGTTCTTTACTTAACTTTTGTGTCCACACATTGATCCCTAATCATTCGTCTCTCCACTGTCAAGCTTTGAGAAGACAGCAAGATGGAGGATTTTTTAAGAGCCCCCATTATCCAGGCTACCCGTTTCTAATGATCCCAGATCTGGCCAATCCTTACTTGTCCAACGGCGCCTTGTCTCCAAGCGCAAGAACGGTGAGTGCCATTGCCTCAGTACACCTCTGAAGCTTTTTTAAGAACATCGAGTGAGAGTTTATAATGTCCCTCATGCAGAATGAAAGCAGCATGTTTCCCTATAAAGGATAGCACTTGAAAATCCACACTGATCAACCACTGTTTTGAATATTGTAAGGTCGTGGCGCCTTCAGTGTCTGCAGTCATAAAAAAATCCCCCTCTTTTCAATGAGCTTAAGATTTAGCAGTTTTAGTAATTTGAAGTTATTTAAGGAATATGCATGTGGAAGTGGATTGCTGATGTCATTTTAGCATTAGTTCATGTTTGAGGCTATTCAACTTTTTAATTGGTTTTAATTCAGCTGTTTGACAGATTATTTGTGGAGCAGGAGATCATGTAATCGCCAGCATTTACTGGATCAGATTTGCCAAAATCTTGCATCTAAAGTGTTTTATGGTGTTTTGGCCCCACATTTCGGTGTCTAAATACGCTGAAGATTCCTGATGTTTGTCTGTGAAATGGTTGGCTAATTGATCTAATACCTCGCAAATCAAATTCCGTGCTGTCTGCCACTGGGCTGTAATTAAGCAGTTTCAGGCTGCTTGTTTAGCCTTCTTTAAAATAAGATTAGTCTGGCCGAGCGAAGAGGTCTGTCACAGTGAAATTCTATCTGGGTGTTCGTTCTTCTTGTCCGAGGGCTGTAGAGTTTGCCTGTTTTCTCCCTATAGATGTGTTGGAGTTTTGTGTCCGCGTCTGGGAAAGGTTGACTGCCCTTTTAGCCCCAGCATTGGGTCTTTTCAACCCAATTTGCAAAGAACTCAGCAGGCATTCATGTATGGCTTTGCAGCAGTGTTATGCGTCAGCGCTCTGCAGAAAAAAAAGAAAAAGAGAATGAACGGTTGGGTCTTTGAAAGCCTCAACCGGGAGTGTTTTTTGGCTAAACCGTGAGCCATCTCCCCAAATCAACACGTTTCGCAGCCATTGTTTATTCCGGAGCTCAAATCCTCCTCCTTTACTCTGAATCGCTATGTGATTTGATTGGACCCGGCCAAGCGTTTGAGCGAAAAGTTGCGTTTTCTCCCCTCTAGACACTCGCGCAAGTTTTCCTTGGCCTCTCCGTTTCTTTTCACTCGTACGTACAAGCTCTCCCTCCTTCCCAATCCCTTCCATTCAGTTCCCGAGGCGTTAGTCTTACATTGTCATTCTGAGTGAATGCTGATGGCTTCATTGGGATCTCCATAGGCCCTCATTAGCCTAATGGCTGCTCCTTACAGGCTGGTTGCATAGTAGTTGTGGTACCCAGATCCTCTTTTGTTCCTCGGCCTATAGAGTGTTGTTGTGGGAAGAGCCTATTGCTCAAATTATCCTGAAGGAGCATGGTTCATTCCACCCTTAAAATCGCAGCGGGCTGTACCTGCGACGAGCGGAAAAAAAGTTCCGTCTGAGTTAAGCCAATGTCAGGCACATCTGACAAGCCCTCTGTTTAACTCCAGCATAATGCGCATTAAAAGGCTAATATGGGCCTGCTAGCAAATATTCAGATGATGTCATTCAGGATAAGGATTATAATTATTTTAATTTGTTTAGCTGATTGGGGACCGTCAAAAGATTTGGTTCCCAGAGAAAATGACCCCATAACCCACTGCATCCAGATGTGAGACGCAAGACTCATCCTGTTTTGAAAAAGAGGCATCTAACTCTTATTATTCCTCACAGTATTCAAATCGCAGGAGTTCATAACCTCCGGACCCCGAGCAGATTTGGAAGTTCCCGTAGTTAGAGAGATCTCAAGCAGATCAGGCGAAGCCCAGTGTGGACCGAGTAAAATGGGAGGTCATCGAGGCAGATGAGCTTAGCCTGTCAGTCAGCACCTCTAGAGCGAGCCGAGCAGACAATGAGTGGTTGGCATACTTCAGATATTTACACACTAATCTTAAGCTCTCGCTCAGACAGCCTCAGTCACAGCTGTCAGAATCACATAAGGAAGTTTCCAAACAAAGCTGAGGAACCCGTCAGAATCTGAATGATCTTCTGTGTTACGCTCAAACAAATGCACAAATGTAGAGTAGGAAAAAGCACCAGTCTGTGCTGTATCCTTTTTTTTTTTACGTGGACTAATTTGACATTGTCATTCTAAAAGGTATTCAACAGGTTCAAGAATATAGAAAATCTATATTTAGATGCTCTTTGTCAAAATGAAAGCAATTGAACTTCTACCATGGGATGAAAAATGGAAAAACAATTTTCTTTTATTTTACAGAGAAAAAAACAGCAGCGTTTGGTTTCTTGCTTTTATATGCTGCACTATATATATTTGTACCGGTGAAAATGCAATAAAAATTCTCGGGTTCGCTGCATTTGCTTGTTTTATATTTATTTTCTGCTGTTCTCACCAAAAAGTCTGTTTGGTTGCTACCATAAAGCGCACAAATCATATGACAGGAATCTGAGAATACACAACGCCTGCCTCAAAGTGAAGCCTAAAGCTGTCGCAAATAGAGTAAACTTCTAATCACGTCGCTTCTAAACTAATATGTACGTTTCCTGTGCTGTTGCTCTGATATCCCTGAGGTGGAACTGAAAAGCTCCTCTGAATTCATAGGTTTCATGTAATATTTATAGTTGTACGAAGGAAAGATTTGCCAAAGGGAATGTGGAGTTTGAATACCTGTGGCTTTAGTTAAGAAGTGCAAACAAAGACCGTTGCCTAATCTTTCGAATTTCTTAACATTCTTCAGTGACACACAAATGGGCATGAACACATGTGACATTGTGATTAATGAGGTTATTGTTGTTGGGTGGTGTGTGTTATATTTAGTGTATGATGTGCTTTGGGATAGTCTTTTAGATGGATTGCCTTGGTTATTTCTATGTAAAAAAAACTTTGAATAACCTATAACATATTTCTTAATTAATATGAATAATTTGTCAACTTGAACAAGTTCCAGATTTCATTCAGGATGTGAAGTTGATAAAATGTTTATGTAAACATGTTAATTGGCTAGTCGATTTTGAAATGTGTAATTTTGCACGTCTCTCCTTTGGGGCCTTTAAATATCATTATGAAAGCTGTTGCATCTGTAGGTGGGGAGTGTGTGTGTGTTGAGACTTAGGCTTTAATTCAGATGACTTAACCTTGAATGCAACTGTGAAAGCTTAAGGCCTTCATCGTATATTAATGAAATCCGTCAAAAGAAAAAAATATTCCACCTCCACCAAAAACACAACTTTTCTTGCAGTGTTTTGAGGCCTGAAAGTCAGATTCAGGAGATTGCCCATTGAGCAGTTCAGACCTCACGCTTATTGCTTGACGTTTTATATTTCTTTTCGTGTAGCGGTGAGGGCGACAGTCCAGATAACTTTGAAAAGCATCGTGTAAGAGACGCTCTTAGCAAAAACGGAAAAGAAAAAGAGCTGAGAAGAGGACAGAAATAAGCGGAAGATGGAAAGAAACGGAGGTATGAAGTGACAGAAGGGAAAGATGTGGGGAAACGCAGGCGTGCAGATTTCCCATAATTGATTTAGGGCCTGCTCCGAGCTGACATTCCTCAATAATCCAGTGGGACTGTTTTTAAGGATCGAGTGTGGCGGCCAACCAGCTCTACTATTCTCAATGCTTGTCACTGAGATGAATGCTCGAGCCTGGCTCGAGGAATCGTCTGCTAGAGGGTGTTGGAAATGGAGAGAACTTGATATGTTGAGCATTCAGAGTATATGCACAATGCTTTTGTTGGCGAAGTCAAATTTAGCCACATTGTGAAAATTAAGCACGCTTTTATGTGGCTTCCTAAAAAATGTGAGGCATTAGAAAAGTCTCAAAATCCTTCCTTTTTTTGCAAGTATGAGAATGGTGTTCATTTGAGTAAAATGTGTTCAAATAACATTTATCTACACTGTGAATCGTACGATTTTTTAAAATACACTTATATAGCCATTACAGTTCCTTGTGTGGCAATAGAAAAGCGTCAATCCTTGCAATATGTGGCCTTAGAGCACAAAACCAGTCATAAATAGCACATATATTTGGTAAATTTATAGCAATAAATTGTATGGATCAAAATTATCGATTTTTCTTTTATGCCAAAAATCTTTGGGATATTAAGTAAAGATCATGTTCCACGGAGAGATTTTGTAAATGTCTTACTGTAAATATATATAAAAATTTAGTTTTTCATTTGTGATATGCATTGCTTAGAAATTCATTTGGATAACTTGATTTTCTCGATATTAAGATTCCAGATAGTCTCAGCCAAATAGTATCCAATCATAACAAACCATACATCGATGGAAAGCTTATTTATTCAGCTTCGGTTTCAAAAAAAATTGACCCTTATGACTGGTTTTGTGCTGCACAGTCACATATAAGATTCTGAACACATCATATTGAACTTGGTGCTCAGTTGGGCAAAATGAGTTCAGATTTAGCTTGCAACATGTAAAAGGTTCTGTCAGCACAGACAGTCAAAGATAAACAGTCATTATCCCGAATTGCAACCTGTTCCCTGTACAAACCACAGCAATGCCTCTCTTCATTTCAATGGCAGGTTTTGACATGTTGCGTAATAACGTGTTGTAAACACACCGAATGGATTCAGTCCTAAATGTTTTTCACAGGCCTGTGGTGTTTCCTAACATTGTATTTTAATGCACATTTACATGCTGAAATGATTTTCTGGTCAAGTCTTCGCTCTCCTGGAAAAGCCATTGAAAGACTTGGTCGTAATCGGTTTTCAGACTCCTTTTTCATTCGATTTCGGTCCCTACCTTCCAGCTCAAAAGCTTTAAGCACAATCCCGTGTTGTTTTAACGCAGTCGGATTTTGGGCCTGAAGAAGGAACCGAGCGACTCGCCAAACCTTGTAACTGCGGCTTTTGTGTTGCGGCGCCCACATCGGCAAACAAACACACCTCAGTGGAAACACATTTTAAACTGTTTAGTCTTGTCTTTTGGGGAAGAATAGCACAGGGCACACGCGCACACAAACACACACTTTTGTAATGCCTGAGCATGTCATCACATCTCAGGCCACATGTCTTTTACAGCGTTCCAGGCCTCCGCTGGGCATTTTTTCACATTCAGGTGTTCTCGCCCTGCCAGCAGCTCTTAGCACTTAAAATCTTTGAGACACAGTTAGTGCTATTGTCGGTGTGTGCGTGTGTATTTCTATGTGTGAATAAACTTTTAGTGTGTATTCAAGACACCGGCTGTACCTGTAAAGTACAAACTGCCAGTTGTCTTGGTTTAGGCACCTTTGTGTCGCTCGTGGTTTTTTTTTTTTATCATTTAATTTCCATAAATTTTAGCAGATCCGCGCTGTAAGGTGAAAGAAAATGGGGATAAAAAAATAACACTTTAGAGACCCGGGACATAATTCTCTACACTCTACCTCCTTTATTTTTCAAAATTAGACATCAACTTTCTTATTTCTCAGTCTATTCGTTGTATAAAAAAAAAATACGAAAAAAATAGTAAAAAATAGTCAAATGTAAAATAGTGGCTGCTTTCTGAGTATTTTTTTATTTTGTAAAAAATGTATAGTGCCGCTAGTAGGGCTGTATAATCTAATTCTAATTTACAATTACAGTTATGGTTGGTACAATTACTTATAATAAGCCACTTACGGTATTTCAGAGAGCTTAAGATTTTAGTATTTTCTGCAGGGTTTTAATTGTTTAATATTATAATACCATGCATATACATGCTTTTGTCATTTAAAGAAGAAACCAGTGCAATTAGTTTTTTTTTTAGACTTGGTGCTATTGAAAAGCAACAATTTTTCAAGTTTAAATGTTTTCAGCTTATTTATGTTTATATAAAAATTACATGAAGTTGCTTCAAACAATGGTGTAAACGTCTTTCAGTGTAAATTGTTAATCGTAGTTTATAGGCCCACATTTACAGTTTCAAGCGAATAATCGACAACTATGATTTTAGTCATAATCGTGCAGCCCTAGCGATGTCAATGTGTAAGTAACTATAGTATTCAAATATATGATGGCTCAATATGTCCAATACATCTTATCTATAAAGCTCCTGTGGACCATTTACTGTACGGCAAAGTAGCAGCTTGAACATTCTTCGAAACATCTGCTTTTATATAAAGCACAGTAGATGGCTTAGGTTTGGACTGATTTCTGGGTGTTAAACCCTTCTGATCCTCAACGTGGAGCATAACCCTCAACAGACTGAACATTGTTCTTACACCCCAAACGTGTGTGTTTGCTCCCCACTGAGTGACGGAGAGATCTGGTGATGGCTTCCTGAAATGTAGCTGCCAAATGTTCTCTTTCTTGATGTTGATATCCCAACTGTGTAAACAGTCTTGACTGATATCTATGTGTTTTCTCCAATCTTTTAAAACGATCTACTTTCCTATGGTCCCCATGGTCAACATTCGATAGTCTATATAATTGCATGCTTTTGTTAGTGCATTTTTCATTTCTGTACATTTTATGGACAACTAGTAGAATTTAATTCAGAGTAGCATCTATCTGTTTCACGATGAAAGTTTTTTTATTTGGAAACACTGTTTGCTGGCCATTAACGGTAGTATAAATTACTGTGAAGTGGTTTATTAGATGATACTCTTTGGACCAGATACAAGATTGAGGATGCAAAACCTAACAAAGTTGTTTACAAGCTTATCAAATGTGTGTATTGCAATCCATCGAATAAAGCGTTAAAGGGATAGTTTACCCCAAAAATTAAAATTGTAATCATTTACTCACCCTCATGTTCTTCCAAACCCTTGTTTGCAACATCTGTTGTAATCAAAACCTTAATATATCAAAAAGATCTCTATGAATAGAGCAAGCCTTTTAATGAACTGTTTGTATGAACACTGATCAATTCACGTACACTGAACGCTTGTTTGGAAGAACATTGAGTAAGCAAAGACTTCTCGTTTCTCCACTAGTGATTGAAGCTCAGCAAACAGGCTGCTTTTCTTCACAGATTCGTACAGTAGCAGGGAAAATATGTTGCGCAATACAAAGCAGCAAACTTCTATTGAAGAAACTTTTCTCCGTCTGGTTGAAGGTTCTTGTCAAACATAAACTCTCCTTAAACCCGTCAGCCGTTCAACTCGTGTCCTAGAAAAACTAGCAGTGCATGGTGCGAGCGTGTTCCCGCTCTATACTCTTTGAATTGTGTGAAACACTGCCAGCCTTGGCCTTCCCTCCTCCTTCCTTTCTCTTAGGAGAGCGGGAGTTGGCGTCGACCCCTTCTGCCACCCATAGCTTGCCCATCATCCCTGTTCCGTCCCTGCCATTACATATTCTGTTTATAGCCCTCGCTGGCTGTTCAAGAGCCGGGGCCTTCAGGAGAGATTCAACCCCCCGTGAGCCCTCCTCACACACACACACACCTTTGAAGCTGCTCGGGATGAGCATGTGTATAAATGTATTTTTTCATCAATTTATTAATCTGAAGCGGGCGCTTTGGAGTCGGCCAGGTTCAGACAGAAGCGGCACTTTGAGACGCCCACTTTAATTCCGCTCTGGGATGTTTTTGACAAGATGCGAGTTGTTTATTCGATCTTTCAAGTCTATATCGGACTCTCAGTGGGCTGTGGTGCTTTTTTCCAGTGATACACATTTATATATATGTCAGGCACTGGTACAGTAACTCGCGGTTTTTTCTTTGCCTGAATCCAGCTGTTCATAAACAAGTGCGCAAGTAGATATTTGCCGTATTGGTTGGCCATGTGATTGGGAATTTGTGTCAAAAATAATTTTAAAAGAAAATTAATTATGTTAATCAAAAAGCTACTTTATTGAAAAGCATGCACTTTAACATATACACATTACACATTAACAGCAATTTATAAAAAAAAAGTAAAAAGTGTATATATATTTTTTTTTATTAAATTTTTTTTTGTTCTTATATTTATTTATTTTTGTATTTTGCTGGATTCCATTTTTAATGCTTTCATTAAATGATAATAATCAAAACTGTCTCTAAATAATTGATTAAAAAATAAATCTGTTATTATTTAATCACAAATAATATCATGTATTACATATTATAAAATATAATTTTATTTTTCTGGTAAATAAATTCTGTAAAAAAAAAAAAATTCTGGTATATATTAATATTTTAGTAACATTACATCACTACATTTGCTAACACATTCCTGCTGCAGTTTCTTCAGATTAAACCAAACTTTTATTTTGACGGGTTGCTTTGAAGACCTTTAGGTTTCTGTTTGTAAATGACGATGACACGACATTCTGTAATTTAGAGCAAGTTACATTTTATAACCAAATTCTGCTATTCTGTCTGCAATTTTCACAATACAGACCCTACTTGAATTTCTGTAGTGTTGACAATGGACCTTCTTGCACTCTAAATTGTCTGTAATGTGACCACAGTTTAACTGTTTACTTGTTTCTCGTGTTAGTTTTGCTCAATTTAGGAGAGCTGGCTAAAATCAACATCAGCTCAGCAAATACACCCACTGACCACCATGATCTAACATTAAAAATGACGGCTAAAAACAGGACGGCCACATAAGGATACAGTGACTTTCGAGGGGCCTTCATTACTGTGGGAGTTGATTTGTTAGTTCAGTGTCTATATTTGTTAGCTGGTGGTGTAGTGGGTGTTTTCAAACAGTTTACTTCTTGTGATGGTATGCTCTCAAAGACCTGGCCCCACTGGTCTCACTGATGGAATATTCCAGATGTCTTTCTGTTAGCGCTCTGTAGAGACTGCATTTATTGAGTGTGATTTGAAGAGGGACACTCCTCTGAATTTTTAGACTGTAGTCAGGAATGATGTCATATTCAGATGTGTGGAGGACTAGTAGTATCGCTTAAAATAAAAATGAGTCAATCCATTATCGCTGTGTTCAAAAATAAACATTTTCAAGTCACATTATTAGAACTGAAGATTTCAGTGTTACATCACTGTATATAAACCTTCTGCAATTAGTTACAACTTAAAATTAAAGGGAACTTAAATATTCCCCCCAAAAAGTCAAACAAACGATACTTTATTCATTTTATTTCTATTGAAAGGTGATACATTACACTCATTTAACAACATGTATGTATAAGCCAAACCACTTAAACTGATCCTCTTATAAAGATTTACTTTTGTCCTTTTTATTCAGTTTAATTTACGTATATGTGTGTGTGTGTATATATATATATATATATATATATTTCAGTTTTAACATGTACATTAATTTGACTGTTTTCAGTCCCTTTAACTTCTAGTTTTAGTTTTATGTTTTTATTCTTCATAATTCAGTTTTACAATGAATGAAAACCTTTAAAGTCGGTTTAGTTCACAGGGATGAAAGAACAATGCAGTTTGTCGTATTAGCCTGCACCAGCGTGAACCATTCATGCCCATAGGGAAATGTATAGCCCTGTACACAAGGACTCGGCCTAAACACTAGCTCTCTACAATGTGGAAAATGCTCGAGAAAACAATGCAATGCACTTCGTGTTGGTCCAACAAGAAATCACAGCTGCTCACAGGTCAAAAATAAAGCCTACCATGATGAAATATAGGCCTGTTTGTCTGTGCATGTTATAGAGTTCATGCTTGTCGTATGTCAAACTAATACTGTCTCGTCATGTGCACTTTAAGAATACAAATATGCATGCATGCACTTATCATATGTCCCACTAATACCCACTTGCCCCCTCTAGGCCGTGTGGTATCAGTGTTAGACCAGGTTAAAGCCCCCAACCGGCGGGCCAAGGTTAACCCCCTGTGGGCTGCAGGGGTGTGGGGGTCATCCGTCTCTCTTCAGGGTGATAAGGGCTATTTGGCTGATTGATAGCAGGGCTCCGCACACCCTCCACCCCCTCGACTACAGCGGGGCCCCTCCGGATCATGTGTGGCCCCTCACGTGGAGACCAGGGTTTTATTTCACATTAAGAGCCATCAGTGCTCTTAAAACCAGAACACTAAGTGCTGGAGTGTACGCTAATAAAATCTGATTGTGCAGAAAGAGCGCGAGAGAAGGGGGGTGCGAGCGAGGGCAGCTCCCAACCAGACCTTCATCAGTCTGGTATTCCAAGCAGATGGTTTGAGTTAAAGCTTAGCCGAGAGACTTGGAGAGAGGAGGCAGAGCGGGCCTGACATGCTGCGCAGTTGGAGGGTGGAAGGAGGGAAAAGTGATAGTGATGATAAGGAAATAAGTAAAAGGGAAGGGGGTAAACGAGAGGGAAAGTGGAAGTGTAGAGGGAAGAAACGATGAAAAATGGGAGTGAATGGAACACGGAGAATGTGCGGCTGTGAATTTATTTGCTGGTTGGACAGGTTTATGCTGTTCTGTATTGATGGATCAGACTGATTTGCTTTACGTTAAGTGATGATAATATGTTATAATTTAAGCTGCACTGCCAACAATCATGAAGGGGGCAGCTCCTTGAATTCCACCAATCAGAAAAGCTGAATACCAGGCGAACTCCAACTCCCATGATGCATTGCATTGCAAAAAGTTTTTTTCTTTAAGCAACTGAAGGCTGCATTTGTTTTAGAACAGCCATATTGCAGTTTCAAATGTTGATTTTAGTTCATTTAAAATGTAATTTATTTCAGCATTATTACTCCAACCTTCCGTGTCACATGACCCTTCAGAAATCTGTCTAGCATGCTGGTTTGCTGTCAAATATTGAATTTTTTATAAAATTTTTAAATTATTTTATTTGTTCTTTAATGGCTCTTTTGATCAGTTTAATGCATTCTTAATGATAAAAAGTATTCTTAGTTTTCTCAAACAGAAGTGTGTGTGTGTGTGTATGCACAGGGTATTTATCACCTTATGGGGAACAATTGTCCCCACAAAGATAGGAATACCAGTAAATTTTGACATTTGTTAGGTCTCTGTGAGGAAACAAGCTTATAAATCACACAGAATCAAGTTTTTTGAAAATCTGAAAGTGTGTAGTGTTTCCTGTAAGGGGTAGGTTTAGGTGTAGGGTCAGTGTAGGACAATACCACATACAGTCTGTAC
>JAUCMT010000154.1:18470797-18489662 GCA_032357475.1 Enteromius thamalakanensis | reverse complement strand
ACTTTCCGTGGGGGGCAGACGGTGAACGAGCCGAACGCCGAACTCTTGCCCACGCTAGGGTTCTATCCATTAGGGTTTGGAGTTCGCTGTTCTCACGGCTCGCTCCCCAGACAGCACGCCAAATTTGCTTATTCATTATGAGGAAAGCGTGAACTCTTGAAATTATATAAAATTAAAATATTATTATTAAAACATTCATATTTTATAATTTAAATATTAACTGAAGTGGAGTATTCATTTAATTAGGGAAAGAGTATTATTATAAAAAAAAATTTAAGCATTGCAATATTATCTACACACTGTTACAGAAAAAACCTAAGAAGAATATTTTTCAGCAAAAATAACAACTTCATAAAAACGCTGTTGCTGTGATATGAAATATTCATACTGCGATATAGATTTTGGTCATACAGCTCTGCTGTATGTTCTTCAGAAACACACACACACACGTCCATGCACTCACAAACACACATCCGTCAACCGCGTGTGAATAGGGCAACAATAACACTGGCTCTGTAGGAAAGCGCTCTAAAATGCCGCTGTGAAATAAGAGGTCGGGGTTTTATCACAGAGCGCTGGAACAAAAAGATGATCTCTGGCCTCAGGCTTTGACCTCCTTCAGAGCGAGTGAATAAAACCAGCTCGCAAAGGCCAGCACTACCGCCCGTGGTCCACAATGCACTGGGTCACTTACCCGCGCTAACAGTAGATTAGCATGAACCGCTTCTAAAAGTTCAATGCACCGCAATTTCTGCTAATCTCTGCCAATATTTGGGTTTTTATACCCAATGAATGTTGATAGCTTAATTTTAGCTGACATTTGTGAATTGACTAGAAGCGAGAAAAACCAAGCTATAACAGAACTGGTTAAAAATAGTTCAATTGGTAAATGAACACTGTCAGGTCAAAACTCAACAGGAAAACAGCTCTACAAGCACTGACTGTAGACTTTTGAGAAGCTAAGTCTGGCGGCACAATCGTTTTTAATTATGCAGTGTTTTAGTCAGGATGCTGCGCTTTCATAGCTTAATGAGCTGTTAAAATTGCATTGGCAGGGGGGATAAATTTTGAAAAGTAAAAACAACTTCAAAGGTAATTTGGCAAGAGTGATAATGAGAGCGCAACGAGGAGAGATGCTTCCGCCAGATATCTAATAGGTGAACATCAAAGACAGAAACGTCCAACTATGGGACACGCAATGGACGCCCATTAAAGGAGACCTTTGGAGACATCGTACGACAAGTAGTTAAAAGAGTAAAACTTCTGATCAAATATTTATTTACGTGGTAAAATACTCGTTAACATTTGGAGAAAATAGAATTCTTCGCAATACCGTACAAAAAAAAGTTATATTGCGAGCTTTACATTTTTAAGATGACGAGTCGACAACAAAATCAAAATCTGCTTTAAAATTAAAAAGGTTGCAAAAAAGGTTAACTGACACCTATTAACGAAGACTTTTGCGATATTAAACTAACAAAAGAATTTCCGTGCACAATTATTTTTGCAAAAGAAAAACTTGTGAAAACATTTTAAAAAAAGTTTTTGCAATGTCATGGCAACTACAAAATAAAAATGTTTTGAAGTTTGCGGAAATGTCAATAATTGTGTTTTTATCGCTAAACTATTTTTTAAGCTTTTCGAAACGGCCGTCATTTTCAACTTCCTGTCCTCTCTTAGCTTAACCTGTTTTGCAAACAGTTGTCTTCACATGACGAGTGCCTTCGAGCGGCATTGGATATCGATTTTGCACAGCACAGAGGATGCTGTTGGGACGGTGTGCGATATATCAGATAGCCGCTTATCTAACGCACGTTTGCTATGCTGATAAAAGTGCAGAGGCTTCAGAGAGCCACATAACAGACGGGTCGATACATAAACAGCTCCAACTACACAGCACTCTACACTACTAAACCCATCAATAAATAGATATGTCAACTTAATCTCTGGTTGAAAATGACAATATAAGAAAAATGAAGGCGGGAAAGTGGAATGATGGCATTGAATGGATGTTTGGAAGAGAACAATAATGTGAATGTTTACGAAGAAATGTGGGAAAAATAGAATAATATAATAAACATTTAAAAAACATCAATAAGGCAATAATAATTATGATTTTTTTTTAATTTATAATTTTTGTATTACAAATTAATTTGATTTAAAAGCATACAAATGCTAATTTTATGAATGTTATGTTTTGCATAAATTTGCATCAATATCAACTACATAAAATACTTATAATAGTAACATAAATAATCTATAGTAATATTTGTTTGGACATTTACAAATTTCTGTACATGCAAATAATGTTAGTAATAGTGCAATGTTAGTTTTATGGAAAATGTACAATTTCTTAGTCCTAAAATATTCTTGTCCTGTTTTTTTTTATAAAATTAATTGTAAAAAGTTTCTTATTTAAAATTAAAAAAAATGTACAACGAAATAAAAATAATTGTATACTGTTTAAATAATAAAAAAATGGACAAAAAACGTCACAATAAATAAAAATGTATTGCCAAAAAAACAGGCTTCATTTTCTGTATGCAAAATATATTAATGTCTATTTTTACCTTGGTGTAAATAAAATCTTCTTGTAAAGTATATACATATTTTATATTCTGCACAAATTTACCCTACTATATATTCAGTTGTACAGTGCATCGTGCCCAGATCATGTTCTACTACAGGGAGTCACATTTATACTTAAAGCACACAAAAGCAGAGATCCAGACATCTCTTGGCAGTTGTCACGCTTCATCGCACTCCTGTTTAACACCATGTCCTCACAAAAGATCAGAACACCTACAGCTCAAAGATCTGCAGCAGTCTGTGTCGGTCAACTGCAAACATTCACACATAATGCCGGATGGCCTGCGGCGTCACCCCTCAGTCCTCCTGGCGTGAGTATCGACCGCTGCCGGACACCAGGAACGCCCCGTTCCGCCCTCATGTGCTCCAGGCAGGAGTCTGGTACCCATCCACTCGTCTGCACGCGATTCAGGATGGCAGATTAAGTGCTTCACTTGTCCTCTCAGCCAGTTAATATGGCAGGCTGGATTTAGCTGATGCTTCTGCAAAGAAAAAAAAGGAACTGAAACGGCATATTTTACTCACATTATTTATAATTTAATGTGATTCTATCGCAATAAAATCATATTGTCAAAAATATTTGTATATAAAATCTATGGTAAATATACATTATTTTTTAAAAATAATTTTATATTTGAAAAATAATATTATTAAAAATTATCACATTATTTTACATAAAACGTGAAATTTAATTGGATAATGTTCGTAAAATAAATTTTCATTTTATTGATATATATATATATATATATATGTTAGTGTGTGTGTGTGTTATTTTAAAGTCACTATTACAGAAATCTTAAACTATATTTAAAGGTAATGTCTAATACATTACAGAACACATAATAAACCTAAATTGACCGAATGTTTTATAAAAAAGTTTTTTTTTATAATGGCACTATAGAAAAGGCTGATATTAAATATTAAAAATGTAAGAAAGCTTTTATTTTATTTTATTCATTTGTAAGTCTATAAATGTGACTTTGACTGTAGCATGTGTGAGATTGCAGTGTTTAGTGTTTAAACGAGGTCTTGTTTTAAAGCACTAGTAATGATGGGAGACAGATCTAGGGAGCCTTACTGGAACTAGACTTCTTTACTGGAAGCCATTGCCATGTTAACAATACTTTTTATGTCTTAATATGTAGATGGATGTGTGTTTATGTGCTGGCCTGGGTTCCTATCGTGGGATAAAACATGAGCAGCTAAAGAGAGAAATAATGGCTGCCTTCTGTTTCTCTTTAGCAGTTGTGTGGGCCCAGGATTCCTTCCCTAACATCAGCCTTCGGGATATACTTGTGTGTGTGTGTGGCAGGGATAGTAGGGGGAGATGACTGATGTCAACCCGAAGAATTTCCTCTCTTTTGGATGGGAACGAGGGGCCCGCTCTGCCCCCCCGAGTCCCCCAGCTGTCAGGAAACAATACCCTTGGCCTGTTCAGACAAAACTCGTTCCTGAAAGTGTTTTTTTTTTCTTTCTCTGTCCTCCCGCTCCCTCCCCTCTTCCTTTTGTGCTATAATGTCTTTTCCATTTTTAACCGTAGCCGTGTAAACTTCCTTCCTCTGAACGCTGTGCTTGAAAGCAAGGTCGAAGATGTAAAGGTTCAAAAGTGGACCGGACCCCGCGTTAATTCAATCGAAGCCTCACATTTTCCAGCTGATTTCCAGTCATGAGCCACATCCAAGTCTTAATATAAACACCAATTGATTAACGCCAATGATCATGTTTATTAAAGAGAAATGACAACATTTGGCCAAAGCCAATGACTATTAATATATTTGTGCTTATAATCAGAGCGGGTGCACTGGAGGGTGTGTTTTCACCGAGTCAGGTGTTGATTGCGATACCGATGTTCGTAATTAGCCTATAAGCATCAAGAAACAATTGGTTTGATTTTAAGAGAGGCCATCATCCAATCAGTGTGCAAAATTATTCATTTGTATCGTACATATAACCACATGCTATATGATAAAACTACATTTAG
The DNA here is from genome assembly GCA_032357475.1 of Enteromius thamalakanensis. Lineage (NCBI taxonomy): Eukaryota > Metazoa > Chordata > Actinopteri > Cypriniformes > Cyprinidae > Enteromius > Enteromius thamalakanensis. The sequence continues at coordinate 18,485,092 of JAUCMT010000154.1, read as the reverse complement.
AGCAAAGCATGTCACAATCAAAGCTGTTAGAACAAAAATAATAATAAAATTAAAGTGAAAGTCCACTAAAAAAATATATAAAAAAATAATTATAGTGTTTATATATATATATAAAAAATATTTTCAATTATAAAAATGATGCCTACATTTAATTTAAAAGTAGCATTAAAAAGTTCTTAAAGAGTTTGTTCATTGCAACAAAATTGTATAGAACTTTAATATCTAAAGCTGATGTAACATAAATCATATTTTCATATTATCATTAGCACTGCTTTTTCTGGCTTTATTATTTTAACCTGTATTCATTTTAAATATAAAATGTTAAATAAATGTATTTTTTAATATGATTTAAAATATGTATATTATATTTATTTATGAATAGATTTTATTTGATTTATTACTTTAGTTAATGGAGGAAATTGTACAGTAAAATACTCAATGTCTTTTTACGTTTAATTTAATGTTAAAATTTCTGTTATTATATAATAATATATAACATGCATTTTATAAACATAATTAATGTTTTTAAATTGCCATCCGTTTCTGAGTAAATCCTAAAGCAGTGTTTAGTTTAGTTTAGTTCAGTTGTTCCCGTGCATTAAGAACACGATCCGGGTCAGTTTTGATTTCCTGCTGACTTTAATGTGCTCTGCTCAAATACTACTACGAGAATATTAGCTCAAAGTAAACATGTTTTAATGAATTTTAAAATCTCGAGCAGCCTTCAGAAATCCATGCGCATGAATCGGCTGTATCCGGCAGTTAACAACTGATATACAAAGCAGATGTCTGAAGTGAGCTCCTCTGAGACCTCAGCTATGACCATAAGACCAAACAGAGCAAAACAAAACCATCTGAACACAACCTCTGCATTTATTCAAAAAGTGCATTGTGCGTTAGCGAGTATCAGTGCACCTGTTTGGCCCTCGGTGGAGCACATGCGGCCCAGGACATGTGAAGTTAGCTCTGTTCGCTCGCTGAAGTGATACAGGCAGAGGTCAAAAGTGCAGGGCTATTCACTTGAGCTTTATAGATGTGTGTCTGTGTTTTTACCACGGTCCAGTTTTCCCACCTCTCTCCATGGGATTTCCTCTCAGCTGTCCCCTAATACACACACACACACACGCACACACTCCCTCGATAGTTGCCCACAGCTGGGCTCTGGGAGGAACACAGATTTCACACTCTCACTCTCTCTCCGTTACACACACACACACACACACACACAGGTGTTTTGCAAGTTAAACTGCTCTCTGCTGACCACTCGCTTTATTTATGAGCCTCTGAGAAGCAGATCTCATGCTAGAAGATTCTGTTGAGTCTCTTTTCAGTTCGACGTTTGTTTCACTCATTCATCCGCGGTTAGTCATCAGCAAGGCCTGTCTAGACACACACACACACACACACACACACTCCTCCGTTTTAAAGGTGCTATTGTAAACAGGTCTGACAAAACGTGTTGGTTGACTTTGCCACCCACTGAGGTGAAGTTTCTGCACCTGTTTTGTGCATGAGATTTTCCGTTGACTTTTGTAGAGATGTGTGGCGTCAGTGGCTCATGTGTGTTTTGTCGTTGTGTTTGACAGTATCTGCAGATGAAATGGCCTCTTCTGGACGTTCCAGGAGCAGCAGCGCTCAGAGACGCACGATCACCTACTCCAGGACAATTAGTGAGTATCTCTAACACACACCCCTTACAGGAAACTTTGTGTGTTTTTAGATTTTCAAAAAACACCATGTTTTTAAAGCCTTTTGAATTACGGGGACATTGCCAGTGTCCTCATAAACCACCGTCAAATTGTAATACCTCACACGTCATTAAACTAATTTGTTTCCCCATAAACCACAAATACCAACCCCAAACACACACGCACACACACACACAGTGGCCACTATAAGTATGCAGACAATTCATATGTCATTGTATCAGATGGAAAACAAATTATGAAACTAGTGGACATTTATTATTTAGACAGATGACACAGACACCGCTTTTCTGCCACCACTTTATTAAAAAATAAAGTCAACTATCTCAAGCTTGCAATTCTGTCTATCTCATAATTCTGCATAATTCACATCTCGCTTGCAGTTAGGCTTTTATATCTGCATTCATGACTTTTTTTTATATCTTGTCATTCTGTTTATATCAAGAAATTCAGACTTTTCTTGTCAGAATTCTCAGATTTGATAATTCGTGTCTGCAGAGCTTGCAGTTGTTTATATCTCATAATTCAGCATTGTTTATCTTATACTTCCGCATTTATATATAATTCTGTTTTTGTTTCAGACTTACGCATTTATATTTTTTTACTATAAAATCACACCATATTTTACCATTCTGTCTCATAATTGTTTCTGCATGAATCTTGTCATGATGCTTTTATGTCTCATAATTCTGCGTTTATCTCATAGTTCGTGTTTTTCTGCATTTCCATCTCTTAATTCATTCTCATAGTTCTGTTTGTATCTTGTAATTCGGCATTCACGTTGTGCAGTTCTATGCATATCGCGCAATTCTGACTTTTTTCATGCAGTTCTAGGAAAACAAGTCTGAATTGTGAAGAAAAAAATTGAAATCTAAATTTTCGTGTGGCAGAAAGTAGCTTTCCTGCCCTTATGTCATTCCAAAACTTTAATTCATACCCAGAACGTGAGCATTTTACATTTTCTATCATTTTTATGCGTCCATTAATGAGTCAATGCTACCGACATTTAAAAGCTTCAAAATGTACTTAAAGACTTTAAACTGTTTTACATCACTTTTTTTGTACATCCAAGCATTTTATTCTGAAGAGACACAATAACCCTGTTAAACGGATAAATGTAAGAATATGTGAGAAGATCAGTGTTTAAATGGAGTTTACAGTATGTTCTGGAGAGAAATGTAAGTCTTGTGGTTTGGAAGGACAGCATTTCCATTTTTCTCTTAAAAGTCAGCAGTTAAAAGCAATCCCATGTATTTTACTTCTAATTGTATAGTGAATCATCCAAGGCCACACTCAATTTAAGCAAATCACATTCAGATGGGTTTTCAGGTAATCTTTATTGATGCACACAAAGCTTCCTGAGCTTGTATTAAATAGTTTAATTGATGTGGATGTGCAATGAGAACAGCTCTCTGAAGAGGATCATACAACCTACAACTTAATTGAGATTATAATTTGTTTTATACTGTACATGGTCACTTATAATCAGGTTTTGGTTGCCTGTAGGTAAATGCTAACTGTTGAAAGCTGTTTTCTGATAATAATTCTGGCTCCAAGCAGAATGTGTGGTGTATATATGTGTATATATATATGCCACTCCTTGGTGTACAGTGATCGCTGCTGGATAAGAGCTGCTGAATTCCAGTCAGGCAGGTTGGAGGTCAGGATGGTGGTTTGTGTCCTCAGCAGACCTGTGTGGTTCGATTCACCTCTGGTAAACTGATGAGAGGTGATAAATTTAACCAGAGCGTTACATTCTTGCTGTGGTGGAGTGTGTGTGCGTGTGTGTGAGGATGTGTCAGGATGAAACATGCAAACACAAACAACATGAGGCAGACTGACCAGTACTAAACCGGTTTAAAAGATATGATCCTCAAAACATCTCTGATACGTGATTTAATTACTATTACTTTTTTCTAACGATTTTTTTACAATACATTTTACATCAAACCTTGCACAACAGATAATATATATAGAGTAAAAAAGTGTTGTTTCGTGTAATATTTATTGTAGCAAAAAAAAAAAAACATTATAAAATGTATAGTTTTTTATTGTAAAAAGTAAAAAAAAAAAAAAAAAAAGAGTAATAAATAAAAAATAAATAATTTTTAAATAACAAACATAAAATGGATTCACATTAAATTTTAAATATATTTATAAAAAATAATCAGATTATTATTTGGGGTCAATTATTTTGAAAAAACAAGTTTTAATCCTGTTACTCTTTAAATTGTCTACATTTAATTTCATTGCCATCACTTTTCTTCCTAGTTGTTTTTTGTTTGTTTTTTTACTTCAAAAATAAGAAATAAAACACAATTACAAATATTTTAAGTCATTTATTGATATTGTAATTGAAGTGTGTTGTTCGTGTCCAAATAAGTGAATCAGACTCTCATGACATTGTAAACAGTTAGATCTTCCATTAATCGAACAATAAAAATAATCAAGTCTTATGACTAATCAGAGCAATAAATGATTAAAGCATTACCTCATTAGCGGTTATTCCCAGCCTTTAAAGAACAGTTCAGCTACTTGGCAGCTATTAGTGGTTTTAATGGCTGATCTGTTGCTCTTACTCAGCCTGAAATGTCCCTGTGACATGAAGACATAATAAATTGTGATATAATAAATACAGACGGATGACTGACAATGTCATCATTGAGTCATTGGCAGCCAGAGGGCATTCAGTTGCGTGTGTGTGTGTGTGTGTGTGTGTGTGTGTGTGTTTCACTCTTCTCTCTCCGGCTCAGACTCGCTTTGTCACAGTAACCCCTGAACTCTCTCTAACCTCTAAACACACCATGAGATTGTCCTTAAAAGACACAGAGAGCCTTGTCTCACCGCTCAGCCTGGCCATTAGGCCTTTATTGTATTTGCTTAATACAACGTTATAAAAAGCATGCACTTGCATTACCAGATCAGCAGAAAATGCGACGTGTAGTCCGGTGATGGCAATCGAATTACTTGTACGTGAAGAGCGAGTATTGAGGATTTGATGAGACCGCAGTCTTCCCTTCTGTGCCATTCCTCCGGCCGAACGCCCCTCTATCGGCCCTCAGCTGGAGCGAAGAGATTTGCTTAACCTTGGCGTTGGCTGGAGGATTGTTTGAGAAAACATCTGATCTTGAACGTCAGACCTCGATGAGGGGGATTCGCGTCGGGGCGTGAAGAGGGTGACTGAAGGGTGAGCTCAGGTGTGTCTTTATTTAAGGCACTTTATTTATGGAGGAGACCGGCGCCGTGAATATGACCCTGTGGGCAGCGAAAACTATCACCAAACAACAAGTGCCCACACGGCAGCTGAAAAATATCACACGCCTGATACTAAAGATGGAGACGTCTTTTTATTGTCGAAATTGATTTGTTCTGCCAATAAAAATAGCTTAATAGCAAACCCACATTAGAATAAAATCTCGTCCCAACCGGAAGTAATCATTGTAATCTTTGCTGCTTTATATCTGACAGGTGCAGCTTATTATCAGATTTGCAGCAGTTTCTTATCATTTTTACGGAAGATTGCCTCTCAAATCTTTTGGAATTGTAACTTCATTTTTCATCTCAACTTTATATCGCACAATTGCATCAACGTCTCGGAAATGCAAACAATTTCTCATAACTTCTACCTCATATCACGCAACGTTTTATCAGAGCAGCAGCTTTATTTCTCTTAATTGCTGCTTATCTCATTTGCATTTTTCCCTCAGGATTGCAACCTTTTCTCACAAAAATTTTGGAAAAATCAAAATGCTACTTTAATTTTTCATAATTGTGACATGATCTCGTAATGAGGCCTGTTTTAAACTCATAATTACCACATAATAAAGCTCAGACATTGTGCATCATTTCCCAGTTATGTTCTCCCTTCACAATCCCAGTCAATTAAAGTGGAATATTTTACATTTGACCTCCAATTTCTGACAGCTGTACAAAACAACAGAGCTGGATTAAACAAACAGGACAGTGCGCTGTTAGTATTCATCCTTTATTTCATTTCCAATCCCACGTCCTCCCACAAACACACTCGCACGCTGAGCTTTGTCAGATTGAGCATATAAGGTCGCTATGCTAATGTGTTATTCTGTTCACTCCTGAATGTTCAATAATTCAGGAGGCAGGTTTGCTTGATATTCTGCTGCACCAGTTGTGTGTGTGTGTGTGTGTGTGTGTGAATGCAATGGAGCTCTCCCTGTTTTCCTGTGTGTCAGCATGTGATAAGCTAGGTCAGTTGATTAAGTTAGCCTAGCGACGAGGCCTCAGATGGGAAAGCTTTGTGGCTTGAGGAATGAGACCCATATTGTACACAACCAAGCAGCGGTTGTGTGGGAGGTTTTCAGGACAACACTGGAGAATTGTGGCTCTTGAAGTAAGGAACAGCCGTACATTTCCACGATCCTCTGTTTTTTTTCTCACTCATTTTCTCTTGAACTTTCGAGATTTGTTGCTTTAGCCACTAAACAACCCAGAGTCCCATGCACAAACAAAGACACTGAGCATCTAAATATCTAAAACAAAAAATATGTGTGTGCTCTTTTGTGTTCATATTGACCTGTTTTGGCATAATAAGACTTTACTTTAACTTGAAATAATTCTGATAGTAATGATAAAACATAGCACTATTGTACTGTAGCACTAGTGGATCTCAATAAATATAACAGTAATAGCGGTTATTACGGTTTTGTTTTGTTGTCTGACACTTTGTATTGCAAGATTTAATTTTTATTTTCCACTTTTGATTATTACAGATAAATATTACAAAACAGAATTTCTCTCAAAACATTTAACACAGTATTTCTGATTTATTTCAACCCAAAATTAAAAAATCAAATGGAAAAATAATTGTTAAAAATAAATAGGACGTATATTGTATATTAAATATATAGATTTAAACTTAAAATAAATAATTGCATAATTTGGCAACAAATAAAATGGATTTCATCCAGAACAGATGGCATTCATAATTATTCAAATATGTTTTAAATGAAAACTTTGAGCTGTGATGCTCAGTCTGCCTCATTATTAATCTAAAAACAGCTGAAAATAATTCCATAATCTTTTATGATATTTATGAGTAGATATTTTCTTCTAGTGAATATTGTTTCAAATATAAGATTACATTTGTGTGTATAGCTGCTGTACTAAAAATACTAAGAGTCTACCTAAGCTTTTGTGTGTGTGTGTGTGTGTGTGTGTTTGTGTGTGTGTGTGTGTGTGTGTGTTTGTGTGTGTGTGTGTGTGTGTGTGTGTGTAAATGCTGATGTCATGTTCTGCCCACTCTTACATCCGCTTCCTGCCTCAGTGACAAACAAGGCTCAGCTATCCCAGCATGCCATGCATTCTCCTTTTTTCCTTCTTTTCTTTTTCTGTCCTTTATTTTTTTTCTTTCCTCTTTTTTTGAAAAGACTCCTCAAAGACTCTGAACCTCCCACTGGAAAGGAGAGAGCAGCACACACACACACACACGCACACACAGAGGGCTCAGGAGGTTGTTTGGTTTGTTGGTTACTCTTGTACCCAGGGGCTGTTTGCCTAGTAATTTATCTCAGATGTGAAGGATTGAGAATCATGTTTGGCTGAGGGAAATCCTCCTACCCTCTTGAACATGGCCTCCACGGCCAGCAGCAGGCCGCTCTCCACTGCCCTCTTGGCCAGACCGCCACAGACCTCCGCCAGCTCCAGACACACACTAACGCCGTTTAGCTTGCCTTTCTGCTGCTCTGATTTTTCACATACTCTCACACTCATGCCCTGTAGATAGTGAATACCAAAGTGCCCTCAACTTGGCAGTGGCTGCTGGGAAATAGTTGACAGCTTGTTAGTGATTTTTAAAGCTGTTGGGTCTTTCACCACTGTAGTCTGCCCCCTGTTGACAGAATTTTGATCATATCATCAGACAACAATGAAATTAAGACATTGTGTTGTAGACCGTCTCTCTGCCAAACACCCGTCATATTTTATCAACCATTGAAATCTTTTATTGAACATTTCTTGCATTCAAAAGCATGTTGTTAAGTCAAATGCATTTGCTAAAGGTGTAGTGTTTTATTTATTATCTGGTACAATAAACAATACTGGCCAATATTGTGTAATCGCACACTCATTTTGGCATTTTTTGCATGCATTTGCGTTTTATGTTGCATTTGTTGTCAATAGGAGACTCTAAAGATCCACTGTGTACAGTAATGACGAAAGGCCCTATGATTCTTCTTTTGATATGAGGTTCGCTCATATTTTTCAAGACCATGGGATCGTGGGGAAAACTGAGATTTTAAAAATTAAATTATATTTATTTAATCATTTTAAATAATCTCGAGGGCCCCCTTGGAAGTTGAGAACCACTGTTACACATAAACATAGTTTACTGTAATTTAATGTTGCCTAAATTAACAATTTATTTCCACAATATTTTAGATATTAAAACCAATTAGTTCAAGGGTATAATATAGTAATATAAAATAATTATCGACGTCAATATTGGTGTTTTGTGTTATAAAAATAGCTTACTTTATTATTTCCGCATTGTAACATTGGAAAAGAATCGCATACATAACAACCAAAGTAGTTTTTCTGTACGAAACCAACCTGTTGTACCATTTTGCCAGTGTATCTCGGCCGCCAGATTGTCTTGTAAATGAGACGAGTGACGAGCGAGATGGTCTATATTTCCTTCCCTCACCTTATAAAGCAAACTCCAGAATCACATCGCCGTGGTTTCAGCAATGTTTTCAGGATGATGAAATATTGATGCAGTCATTCCTCAGTCCTACAGATGTGCTGCCCGAACCACAACATCTCTCGCTCGCTTCTGCTAACAAACAGACAAATGTGAACTAGTTTGTGCAACTTCAGTCATTCCTGTAGACCTGGGGTTTCATTACACCAACTGATGCCATAATGATATGCTGTAGGTGTGTGTCATGCACTACTGATGTGTAATGTGTCGTGTTGTGTTGAGTGATTGGTACATGCTGTGTACACAGGGCTTTAGTGTGGCATTGGGTGTGAGGCTGAGCTTTCCCAGCATTCCTTGGAGCACGGCCAGATTGCTTCATGCTTTTATATATGTCCTCATTTATACATTCTCTCATTATTTTTTTAAGCACAATAACCAGTGTGGTTTACAGCTGACGCACTTCTGCTAAACACACCACACAGCTAATTACATTGAAACAATAGCAAGTGTCTTTCAAGTATTTCTCAATTAAGTCATGCTCAAGTATCTACTTCAGAGTCTCAATTATTCAAGACAAGTAAATAGTCAAATAAAGAGCAAAGAAACTCATTACAAGCTATGAAGCAAATAGCCTAAAAACAAAACAACAAGAATACTAATTAAGTTAACAGTCCTTGGAGTCATACATTTATAACACCTACATTTATATATAAACATAATCAGATTCTGGAGATAAAAATACCAATACATTTCCCATGATTCTGCAAAGAAATCTCCTCTGCATATATAATGTTTCAAATAAAAGTTTGTGGTGTTGTGGTTGACCTTGTAGCTGGATGGTTTGGTTCATGGCTTATAAATCTTGAAAGATTTGTATTTTTTTTCCAATCCCAATTGGAAAAGTTTTTCTGGAACCAAGACAACAGCAAAAGTGGACAGGCACGTTTTAGTCTTGAATTATTGAATTATTTACTATTATTATTATTATTTCAAATTCACTAACCCTACGTGGAAGCAATAGTAATTCACACGCTTGCAAACAATGCTGATAAAGAGGATCTGTTCTGATTTCCTATCTTTAATGAAAGAGTCTGGACCTAACCCTCTCTCGTTCTCTCTTTCAGTCTAATAAGGTCCCGGTGGTCCAGCATGCTCACATGCACCCCCTGACCCCCCTCATCACTTACAGCAATGAACACTTTTCTCCTCCAGCCCACCTCTCGCCCGAGATCCTGGACCCCAAGACAGGTACTGCACACTCTACTTATTTTAAAGGGGTCATATGTACTACTAAAAAGAACATTATTTTGTGTATTTGGTGTAATGCGATGTGTTTATGTTGTTAAAGTTTCAAAAAACACATTACTGTGCATTACTGTTGCTCCTCTAAGCCCTAAAAGTTTCTCTAAGTTCTTAAAAAGCAAGGTTTGCTCTGATTGGCCAGCTATCCAGTGCACTGTGCTTGGCCGAATACCTCAAGCGTTTGTTGGAATGCTGTGATGCTGCGTCCCGGTGCTATGACACCAAAACAATAAACACATTACAAATCACCCCCTACAATCCATGCCAGACCTGGCACTCGACCCCGCGACCTTTCGGTTACAGGTCCAACTCCCTATCGATTAGGCCACAACTGCCCCAACAGTAGTCTTGTTAGGTGTTGCGTTACATCGCACCTTGTAAACACAACACCATGTCTGCATTCGTGATCTTCTTTAATAAGAAAGCTTAACTTACTCGAATGTAAGCAGCAGACTGTTCTTGCAGAGGTAGAAGTCCTCCGTAAATGTGCTGAACACACTCCAGTATTTGTGTTCAGCTGTCTGGAACAGTGTTATAAACACAACATAACACTGATTCTAGTTGTGTCCTCTTTTGGAAACACAAACAAAGTAGTTTCACTTTACAACGACACACAGCGTCTCCAGAACATGGCGCCTGCAGCAACACTACAGACAGAATAATAGTGGCGGTGTTATAAAATAAACCTACTCTGTGACGTAGAAAAATGTGGGGGGAGGATGGACAACTCATAACTTTTATAAAGAAGATCTCTTTGGTTTTAAAACTAACAGCTTGTAACACTTGGAAGAGAATGGAACACTTTAAATCGCATCATATGACCCCTTTTAGCTGGACTCTATGTTTTTCATTTGTGGTGTGACTGACTGACTGTGTACCTCTGGTTCAGGTATTCCTCGGACCCCTCACCCCTCAGAGCTGTCCCCCTACTATCCTCTGTCCCCTGGGGCCATGGGGCAGATCCCTCACCCATTAGGGTGGCTCGTCCCACAGTGAGTATCCCACGATCTGAATAGATGCTGTCCTCAAATCCTGATTCATACTGATTGACTGTCTCTCTCTGTGCACCTCAGGCAGGGTCAGCCCATGTATCCCATCACCGCTGGGGCCTTCCGTCACCCTTACCCAGCTCTTGCCATGAACGCTTCCATGTCCAGGTCAGTCGTGTGTGTTTTGCAGATTTATTCTCCCATCACACACACAGAGTTTGTTGATTCATTTCCATTTAAATTTAGCACATAATTATTAAGGTTATGGAAGTTTCAACAGATCTTTAATTCTCTTGACTTTCTCCATCAAATCAATCAGTTCACGCAAAAACAGATGTTGATAAATTAAACTGGCTGGACAAAATAGTTATGTGATACGTTCTAGGAAAACCCAGCACATGGGGACATTTGACCTTTTTTAGGTTTTGATATCATATGAAAGTTGACTGTAGTAGTAAGTACATGTAGTAAATTAATATTGCTCAATAAATTTATAATTCTGCTGTAATGGTGCAATGACAACCATGTGTAACCCAACCATGAATTCTTATTAGCAACATGCAAAATTAAAAAAATTTCTTTGAGTGATAAATGTTCAGTTGTAATTAGGTAACACAGTGTTAATAACAGAATATTGCTCTGCTCTCTTATGGTTGCTGTAATACATTTTTCTCTTTTGGATGGTTGTGTAACCTTAACAGGGCTTTTGTTCATTTAACATTTACTGCAGCCTTCTGTTTTTCCTCTTTACATCAGCCGGACTATTTATGCTGTTGCTTCTAAACTAAGACACATGCATCTGTTTGGAGTTTATTTCACAATCGTACACACTCAAGATGAAATGGATCTGAATCGACAAGAACGGCTCTTAATTTAGTGGCAGCACTAGATTAAATAAGAATGACCTGTACTGAGCTTCTGCTGTTGTGTGAGGGATTCTTGAATTATTCATACAGAGTTCATAGCGATCGATACTCTGTCCTACTCCAGACTTTTGCAACCATTGTCAGTACCCGCGAGTGCAAGCCCAGCCCTGCTTGCTTCTCCATTGGTGTTTTTGTGATGCAGAAGCACTGCACTTTCTTTAGTTACTTTGATGTATCAAGTTTGATTCAACCTTTCCTTCCATGGTCCTAAATGGAAAAGCAATACCTGCTTTACAGTAAAGACAGCCATATGATTTAAAATGACTGAAATCTCACCATCAAAAAAAGATCCATTGTGTGATGCCAATAGAGTAGAAATATGTGAAGCACAGCTCAAACAAATCGCTTTTAAGCCCAGGGGCTTCTCTCATGAAGTTCTGCAGAAACTCATACTTTGAGCCCAATTTCTCCTTTTGAGGTGAGACTGCTTTTAGTGTGCAAAAGCTCATGTGGAAACTACACATGCAGTCAATGAAGTCTCTTCCTGGTATTTATGTGCCGATGCCAACTGAAATTAAGTTTTTTTTAATGTAATAAGAGTCAAAGAGGAACATTGGTCAGTGTTCTGGTTCTGGACGATGACAGGCCTTCATTGTACATTTGCCTCTAGGCACTGGGATCCGAACCGTGTCCCATTCAGCCGTTGTAGGAAGTGGTTTTCTGTGGAATTTGGTCTGGAGTGTCGTGCTATTTGCGTTACCAGAGTAACCCTGTGCTTCACCTGTAAAAGGAGCTTTTCATATGACATGTGAATAAAAACAGGAGTGTGCTTTAGTCTAGACACAGCATAGTTCACCCAAAAATCCTCATTTACTCACCCTCAGGTCGTTCCAAATCTGTATGAGCTTCCAGCATCTGCTAAAAACAGAAGAGATGTTTTGATTGTTGGTAACCAAACCAGTTCTGGTCTGGACTTCCATAGTACTAATTTCCATACTGTAAAAGCCCACGGGTCCCAGAGAATGTTCAGTTACCAGCGTTCACCAAAATATATCATGTGCTACAGAAGGGTGAGAAAAATAACTCATTTTTGGGGAACTATCAGTTGACCTATCATTGAGTATTATTATTATTATGGGATGTTTGAATCATGCTGTCATTAAGACCTTCATTTATCTTCAGTACACAAATTAAGATATTTTTGATGACATCTGAGTGCTATCTGATCCTCCCATAAGGGCCTTTCGCACCACAGGAACAACTTGGTAGTACCCACGCAAATGACATCACTGTCGACCGCATTACTTCACTTCGTAGTACACACTATAGAATGCAACCCTTTAAATGGTACTGGCAAAAAGTCTGAACAATGGTTTAGTAGTTCATACATGTTCAACCTTGGTGCTCATTTGGGAAATGCACATTCAAGTCTAGCAAATCCTGTACGACTGGAGGCTGCAGATGTGCTATCAGAAGGCAGTAATGCTTATTCCCAGCTTTCTTTCTTTGCAGTTTGGTATCCAGTCGCTTTTCTCCTCATATCGTTCCTCATCATCCTCACGGCCTTCATCAGACAGGCATCCCTCACCCAGCCATAGTCTCACCGGCTATTAAACAAGAGCCCAATGGCGATCTCAGCCCAGCGGCTAACACGTAAGCACATGCATACAACACACTTCCGTCTTGTTTATTTTTCATAGCTTTTTGGTTTAGCCTCACACTCTCACCTCCGAATGTCTCAGTGATATTTTGGAGAAGATACGTTTATCGCTGTTTTGTCTACCAGCTTGCCACTATTATACACACACTCCTCCATATCCGTTTTTCTCACTGTCACTCCAGCACACACAGACACATTCATTATGAAGGCTGACCCACCTGTCGTGTGTGTTTGCAGAAAGTCTCCAGTCCCGAGTAAGAAGGAGGAGGACAAGAAACCTCACATAAAGAAGCCCCTAAACGCCTTCATGCTCTATATGAAAGAGATGAGGGCTAAAGTGGTGGCCGAGTGCACACTGAAAGAAAGCGCCGCCATCAACCAGATCCTCGGCCGCAGGGTGAGTAAACTTAGTCCTCATATTAACACCCGTATTGAGCCAACCAAGTGATCAGAAATAAATGCTGGGGTAAATGTCAAAAACATACCTTTGTTGTGTAAATGCCAAGGTGTTACCCAACATCAACATATCGCCTTGTATTGCTTGTAAACCAACCACACTTTTCGGAGAAGAACGCTGGAAAATACTACAGAAAGATGCTTGTCTATAGCCTGCTGCAGTACAAGCTGCCAGTATGAAAGCACAATCGGCGCGCTGCTCCTGTTCTGAATACGCACCGCTTATGTGTGCAGTGTAAAGCCGGCGTGTTTAAAGCGCCGCTTAATTTGCGCAAATCGTGCTGCAGGATGTCTAATTACGTCTTTGCAATGACTTAACATGTAAATGACTCGCGCTTACCCCTTCATTCGCGTCTGGTGTGAACGCAAGAATGAATGTCTCATTACGTCTACTAATACATTTATTTATTTATTTATTTAATATAATCGCATCATTTGCTGTAATGTAAACGCATAGGCTGACATCGCGATTGTGATTGCGATATGATTAATAGTGCAGCACTAATTGATAATAATAATAAATGTTTATTAAGCAGAAAATCATCATATTGGAATGATTTCTGAAGTAGGGCTGCACGATTTTAAGAAAAAACCTAATTTCGGTTTTTCTGATAAATATTGCGATTGCGATGCGATTTTCGAT
>JAUCMT010000154.1:18445914-18460617 GCA_032357475.1 Enteromius thamalakanensis | reverse complement strand
CTTAAAACAGGACGTGTTAGCTGCATTTAACCTTCAGTAACTCAATTCTTTATATAGTTAGGTCTTAAATTTGCTATTACTTACTGCTTAGTTAATCTTACTTCTCTATTAGTTAATATTATTAAGTTAAGTGTTAATGTAGAACTACCTATTACTTCCTGCATAGTTACTTGTTAACAACGGCCAATTATTCTAAAGTGTTACCAATATTCCAAGTCTTCTGATGCAAAACAATTGATTTGTGAGAGAAATAGATGCGGTCGCTGTCTCGGTCTTTCGTGTACATCCTGTTTGTGAGTGATTTCAGATTCAGTGCCGCTTCAAGAATCCTTACGTCAACATTGGTTGTCAAGATGACCGCGAAGCGGAATTTGGCAAAGAATAGGTGTTACAGGTGTTAAGAATAGGTGTTTTCACTGCAGTTTTAAAACCAGTAGGAACAATACCAGGAAGAAGTGAAGCATGCATGATGTCTGTAATTACAGAAGAGAGGAAAGGTAAGCCAACTTTAACCAAGTGAGTCGGTAATGGGTCCAGTTGACACCTGACAGATTTAGATTTTTGTCCAATATAACAAACTTCTATTACAGAAGGTAGACACACCGGATAAAGATAACACTTGACCAGAGGAAGTGTTACAATCAGAGTTAGGTGGAACCATTTGCTGATAAATTAATTGCAAATGCTTTTGTTAAAAACAATTGGTTTTGAGTTGCTGCTCTAATATTTAACCCCTCACACACTCTGAATTCCTTCATTTGAAGGAGTGCATCTTTACTAATCAGAAGCGGCCGGCCGGAGACCTTCCTCTTTAAATCAGTGCACTGAACAAAGAAGCGTACGCTGAACTCTCTCTCATAAGAGACATCTGTCTGCTCCTCACAAGGTCAGAATTAATACATGTTAATTCAGCTCATTAGAGCGGACTGGCCCCTGGCCAAGCGTCTGCCGGTGGGCCCGGCTTTGATCTTGAATTCGTGCCAGGTTCGGCCTTTGATGTGTCTGAATCACTTGACATTGTGTTTACATTCCTCTACTCCGACAATCAATATTAAGACAAAAGAATACATAAATCAGCTTGAGTAGCTCTCGAGTGCAATGCCAAATTAATAGAGCGGCGGCCTCTGAAGGAGGAGGAACGACATCGTCTTCAGTTTGCTGATTAACGGAGCAGTCCAGTCGTTTGTGGTTAATGCAGACGTATGAATCTGAGATGGATTTGATGAATGAAACGGCCGTGTTGTGTCATGACAGGAGCTGAAGAGAGAACATGAATAAGACTTCAGGTTCTGCGAGGGGGGCATTTGTAGTCTTTCATGTCTTTATCAATAATTTTCCATAAAGTGAGGCTGGAAACTGAATGCTTGAACTTCATAGAAGAGCCGTGTCGAGTTCGTATCTGATGGTCTTTCCTTAGACAGATCAGACACTCATTTTGTTTCTTTATATGAATAAAGTCAGCTAAAGGTTAATCATTTTAGATAAATACATCAAAACTATTCTTGTTTGTTGTTCAGGTATATGCTGCACTCATTTAAAAAATACTGTTCATAAAAATAATAACTAATTATTTTGCATGCATTTATGCCAAAGCTTTATAGATCACAAGAGAAACATAAATCACAGTTGAGTGTGTTCAAACATTTGACTGGTAATGTATATGAACTGTAATAATAATCCACATTAAATATCAATATAATGGGTTTCAGATTTTCACACAACTTGCTTTAAAGCCTGTCTGCCACACACACAAAAAAAATTGATCCATAACATGTAGTCATTTCAAGACACTGCTTTAGAAAAAAAAATACTAAAGTGAAACACATTTTACAGAAAAAAACACTAATTTTGGGATATTTTTATATTCTTTATTAATATTTAGAATATTTAGAACCTAATATTTAGGTTACATTTATGTGTGTTTTTTTTTACAATTCTGTACAATCTTGATAAACTTTATTATAAGTAGCTTATGTCTGTGTACTTTAATTTATTATTATGTTGTAGGCAACACATACGTGACAATCTTTTGGTTACATAAGTATCTGTGTAACAGTAGCTGCCTGTTTCATCTACAGTATTATAAACTGTTAGTACAGACTGTTTTAGAACTTAGTTACACGGGAACTACATAAATAATTACTAGGTAAATACTCTGTATTAATAATACTATTAATTATTATATATAAATTAATAATAAATAATAATAATGTTCAATGAAATCTCTATGATATCGTATATATTTTACTCACGCAGTATAAATTAAAATATAGCTGCCTTTATTATTTTGGAAAGGGGGTTTTCATACGTGTAAAATCATATATGCTGCTCCTTGACCTTAAAAGCCTTTCCTCCCGAGTTGTTCCTCCCGTAGATGGCTGGATCTAGTTATTAGAGACTTCCAAACAAAGGAGATCAGCAAGTTTCCATATGGGTGACTCTATGTATATTTGGTGTCCAAAGTCATCATCAAGCTCTGTTACCAAGGTACAGTAACGCTGACAATAGTGTAACAGAATTGACAGTTTTATTACATTTTTTCAAAAAAAACCCAGCAAGTGTGCTAAACGCTGAGAACACATGAAACTAATGAAAACATGATTAAAATAACCCAGTGTGAGATCAGTAATAAATTCTGTTTTATTTTTGATATTGTGGTAACAGAGTTGACGTTTTACAAAATAACTCTTGCTGTAAGACGTTTTTAGAGCACAGATCTTATCAGTGAGTTAAAGTGACATCATTTCCTGTAACTTACACATATCTGACATGATTCCACCAATTTAAAGCCAAAATATGGTTTGGTAACAAAGTTGACTCAAGATTTATGGACACGCATTTTTCTGAGGGAAAAAAAATTATAATAATGTAATGTTGTAGAATTAAGCAACTATTTAGGGATTTTATACGTAAAAAGTTGCCAAAAGAAAAGTACTATAAAATATTTTGATTGCACAAAAAATACACTGACACTGAAGAAGAAATCAGGATTTTCAGCTACTTTTGGTAGATTAATGATTATATTGTTACTGACTGTATATTCATAACAATTAGTAAATAATACAAAAATAATGCCTTTGGACACCAAATGTACCCGCGGTTATAGAATCACCCACAACAGGTAAAAAGTTTTTTGCGGTGTGTTCCTGCTAACATATTCATTGATGGTTTGATCAACACTCTCATTACATTTGGCAGCGTCTCAGCTGGCAGCTCCTCATGAAGACAGGTATCACCTGGCCACGTGCCCAAAACCACCTCTTAATCTTTTATTTACGACTATTTGACCTTAAAGAAGGAAACGCAGATGAAGAATAAGAGAGATCATTTTCAGCCCTAAATGTCAGGCCTATAATTAGGCCTTGTGGAGTATTTGAGGCTGCAGGGGCTTTGTCTCCAGCTGAGGAGTAAAACATTGATTAACATTAACATGATTTGCATGTTGTGCAAGATCTTTGGCCGGCTTAACAAATTATTCATGGCAGTAGTTAAGGTCATACAAGATAAAGATTAGGCCAATCGTTTCGCTGTAGAACATATTTACATTGGAAAGATAATCTCTTGCACACGTGGTCGGACAAAAAAAAAAAAAAAAGGCGTTTTTATTCAATTGGACCCGGTTTTGCCAAAAAACGAAGTCCTTATGGTGTAACAAACCCGCATGGCTTTCAGCGAGGAGCACAAAAGAAAATGTTCCCACATAACGAAAGCAAAACATGAGAAATCTGCGAAATCTTTGTGCTCCATAGAAGGCCGAGAGAGAGACGTGCGGGTTTGAAACAGCACGAGGGTGAGCGAACATGAGAGAAGTTTCTATTTGGTTGAGCTGCTCCTTTAAGGACCCAGACTTGGAGAAACATAAAGCGCTGAGTTTTGTTATTAAAATGAAAGAGGACATCTGCTGCGAAAGTGAATCTAGAAAGCATGATAAATCTGCTGGACCGGTCTGACTGGGGTTTGCGTTCTTCTCAGGAACCCGTTCAAGCTGTGTTTGTGAATTTGGCGTGAGTCTGGCCCTCGCTCGGCTCATTCTAGATTCAGAGTCTGTTCTGTTCTCCTGGAGGAGGAGCTCCGGTCCGTCTCTAGAGAGTCCTGTCAATGCATGCTCCCAGTTCTGAGCTGAACTTCAATCAGTCTCCGAAACATTTCCCTCTCTCTAACATTGTGCTCACTTTAGTGAAGAATGAGAGGATTCATTAAAATTCATTGACAGATCACGTTTATAGTTTTTGATGCATTTGAAGCCTAAATGAAAGGGGTTTATTCTTAAGAGACCGAGAGAAAGGAGGAAAAGGGAGAGATGCACTGGAAAACAAGCTGATGTAATTTAGGCAGAATTACACATAATCCAGTCAATAAAAGGCTTACACTGCCCTCTACAGACTCTACCTCGTTTCTCAACCATATCTGTTATTATTTAGACATTATTATTACATTTAGAATCATTATACATATAATTAGTTTAAATAATTATTTAATAAAACATACATTTATTTTAGAATTTTTATTTATTTTATTTCATTTATTAAATCATTTTAACTGACATTTAGCATGCAAGCAGTTATCAGTGAATGTTAGCTTTAAACCTCATATTGAAGCAGGTGTATTTGGTATTGAAATTATATTATATCTAATATCTGAATGTTGTATAAAAATAATGTATAATAATGTAAAATATTAATTAATCTATTTAATTTGCTTTGGTGCCATTGTTGTCTTTTACACTCATCTCACCATATTCAGGATGCAGACCATATTTAGCACTGACGCATTAAATTAAAGCAAGCTAAATAAAACAAAAATGTCACAACTCACGGATGGGTGTTAAAATCCTGAAAGAGGGCGCTCACAGATAGAGGATGAGGAATGGTGAGAGCGGCCTCTAGTGGACGACGGAGAGCAGGACATCCCAAATAATGTTGATTTGATTTTTAAAAGTCCGGACAGTTGTTGGTCCCCACTGACGTCAATAGTATGGGAAGAAATACTATAAGTCAACGGGGACCATAAACTGTTTGGTTGTCAACATTCTTCAAAATATCTTCTTTTGTTCTCAGCAGAAGAACGATAAATAAATGGTAAGTAAATGGTAACAAAACGTTCATTTTTGGAGTGAGCTGTGCCTTAAGTGTGTTTAATCCTTCTTGTTTAACTGCAGTCTCATAAGAGAAAAATAAAATATAATGTAATTATTTGTTAACTATTGACTTTTACCACAACAAATTCTTAATTAATAGTCAGTAAGATCATTTTTAAGTTTAGGTTTTGAGTAGGATTGTAAAATAAGGCCATGTAGAATAAGGCTTTAATATGTGCATAATTAGCACTAATAATGGCTAATATTCTAGTAATATGCATGCTAATAAGCAACTAATAGGTGTCACCTTAAAATAAAGTGTTACTAAAAAGGTATATAAAAATGGTTGTAATTGGTTTTGATGACATTTCAAGAGAAACAGACATTTATTCGAAACCTTTTAGCTCCTCTAATAAATCTTCTCTGACAACTATTATATAAAATAAATACTGTATAAATAAACTAAATAAAGGAAATAGTCACGGCTCATATAAAACAATAATTAATTAAATAAAATGAAACTTTAATTTTCTAACATGCAGCGTTTTTATTTTTGTCTCTTAATTTAATTCTACAACTCTGAATCAAGATGTGCCATTTCAATCCAGAATCTAGTCCAGGTTTTCCTCAGACCGCGGGGCTGTCGCGTGTAAACACGGAAGTTGTACCGGAACCGCGTTGGCTTTATTCTGTCAAGCTCGTGCCCCTGTGTCACTCTATCACAGTCTGGAGCCATGAAGCGCTTTACAACGCTGCTTATCTGTTTCCTCTGCCTCTATAAAGGTAAGTTAGTGTATATTACACTAGTTATAGTAATATTGGTGTGATGTTTGTGGGATTGGAAGACAATCTGGATTGATAAATCTCGTGACGTGTTTACACCTAACGTTAAATCCTGGCGCGCACCGTATTTGGAAATAAAAAAGAAACACTCTGCTAATAGGCTATTCTACTTGTTGTTAGCTACTTGTCCACGACACCGATTTCTCTCCTTTTTGGGGGCAGGGGTTGCAGTTTAAAGCGTGTTAAGATCAACCACATTCCTGCTTTTGTAATAAACACAGACAGGATCGACTTCCTGTTCGCGATCGCATTTGTTTACGTGTTGCCTTATCTGCGCGCGCGTTGCCAAGTTACAGTATTCTTTTAGTAAATAGGTAAAAAGTTAATTAAATTAAAGCAAAATCCAACATGAAAAGAGCATTGTTTCTGCATGTCTGAGGAACTCTACTGGAGAAATAGATATCATGTTTCAAATAACAATATTCCTTTGTTTGGGGTTTGATGATGCTATAAGCTTAAACTGTGTGTTTGCCCAAAATTTTATTGTATATTTTCTGTTTAATTTTTTCAGTTTGCACCAGTGCATCGTTAGGTAGTACAACGGCCAAAGCGGATGTTATAGCTACTTCACCAGACAAAGTAGCAAATAAATCAATAGTTAGTAACATTAACACACCAGACAATAATGCTCTGGCAGACACCGGGGAGCAAGCCTCAAATGAAAACAATACTAATGAAACGGTAACTACAAATAAAGACAAAAACCCTTCGGATCCTAACGTTAAAGCAGAAAACAATCCCACAGATGATGAACATCATTCCACACCTGCCCTAAATAAAATAAAGCCCACTGGTAGTGAAGAACAGGGACAAGATGACAAGAATGAAGTGAAGCCCACCACGGCTGGAGAAAGTGAAGATGCTAAACAAGAAGGCTCTGAACCAGTTCAAGGTGGTGAAGAAAAACCAAAAGTGGATGACTTAGAAGATAGTGGAGGTAAACAAAGTACTGAAAACGATGACAAGAAGCCAGCCACATCTGAACAGAATGAAGGCGATAACAACCCTCCACTTGAAAAAGTTGAAGAGGAACAAGATGACAAGGGTGACAAGAAGCCCCCTGTAACTGAGCCCCCTACAGATGAAGATGATCCAAACGTTGAAGATGATCAAAACACAAATGATGATGCCGAAGGAGGCAGTGATGATACAGATCCTGGAGAACCTTCAATTCAAGACGGCTTATTCATCAGCAAAACAGAAAATGAGGATAAGGTGAAAACTCCTCCACTGGAGGAGAAGACGGAGAACAGCCATTTCTTTGCCTATCTGGTCTGTGCCGTTATTTTGGTGGCAGTGCTGTACATCGCCAGTCACAACAAGCGCAAGGTAAGCTGCTTGTGCACCCACCTTTTTCCATCGCCGAGACTTTGTGTGATTTCCTGCTGTACTTTAAAGATGTTAAATGACAGTGATTTCTTTCGCCTTCGCCTGCAGATCATCGCCTTCGTCGTTGAGGGCCGGAGATCAAGAGGCTCACGGAGACCCAAGACGTCGGATTACCACAAACTAGACCAGAATGTAAGTACTAAGTAGCATTACTCATACAAACAGCGAGTTAAGACTCTATTTATTTTAAAATTTAAAAAAAAAAATCAATAAACGGACATAGAAACTAATTTCACAGTAGATATGAATTTATTTATGTACACATTTTCATTAACACTTTACAATAAGGTGTCATTTGTTGACGTGTTATCTAAGGCGAACAAACAATGAACAACACATTTCTTACAGTATTTATTCATCTGTGTTAATTTTAGTTTATAAAAACTCAGTTGTTCATTGTTAGCTCACAGTGCATGTTAACAAACACAACTAGGGATTTTAATAAAGCATTAGGAAATGCTGTAGGAGTATTGTTCATGTTAACTAATGAACCTTAACCTAAGTGTTACCACATTTTCTAAATTAAAATTCCTTTTAATTATGTTTCCCAGGCTGGTAAAACGATCATAATATCACACTGAAGGAGAGAAACGCATAAATAACGATCTGCAGTAAGAGGCAAAGCAATAGTGATTACCTAATAAAAACGGCTCCTCACAGTTGAGTGTTGCAATGTAGTCAGCACAGCATCGTCTTTAGTTCCAGTCTTGTATGTAAACAAATATGCTGGACAATGAAGAGCAAAGTACAAAGTTCTTTCTGACTGGCATTACAAATAAAGTTATCCAGATAATATGTATTGTGTGGTTTATGGATAGACTTGCATTTGTCGCTGTTTTGAAACTTATAGCACAACCTCTTATGTTTTAATTTTTCAGCTTTCATATATTTAACGAAACCACTTTTTTTAGACTTTTTATGACTAGACACACTTAGTTCAGAAAGTAAATTGTGATGTGAAAACCTTTAATATATTTGTAAAAAGACATTTCGTAAAATCATTCATTTGTACACTTAAATAGCATTGTGAGCTGTGAGCTCTTATATAGACAGGTGTGTGGCTTTCCTGATCAAGTCCAGTCAGTATAATCAAACACAGCTGAAGGTGTAGAAGCATCTCAAGGATGATCAGAAGAAATGGACAGCACCTGAGTTAAATATATGAGTGTCACAGCAAAGGGTCTGAATACTTGAGCATGTGATATTTCAGTTTACCTTTTTAAATAAATCTGCAAAAATGTCAATAATTCTGTGTTTTTGTGTCAATATGGGGTGCTGTGTGTACATTAATGAGGAAAATATGAACTTAAATGATTTTAGCAAATGGCTGCAAATTTAACAAAGAGTGAAAAATGTAAGGGGGTCTGAATACTTTACTATGTATATATACACAGATACACTGAAGTTCTTTCATTATAAGCGACAAACAAATTTTCCTTTTCAATAAATCTGTGTGAGTTTCTGGAGAGTCTGTTTTGACTCTGTAATAGCCGGCAGCGGTCTGACGGATTAGACCTGACTGCTTCTTCTCTTCTTTAAACAGCTGTCATTAGCTCTCATTTCACAGCAAAACCAAATGAAAAATGGTGGGCATTTCATTAACTATAGAGAAACGGTCAGTAGCCATTATATTGTGTCATAAGTTTAATTTAAATTAATATCTGAGACCGTTTCTGTTTTATAAGGATGTTAAATGGACAAGGACTAATACAGGTTGCAGTGTCTTTAATGGCCACTGTGTGGAGCAGGGTCATGTTTGATCACAAACATGAATAGCTTGTTTTGAAAATCAAATGTGGTTATTGTGGGTCAAAAGTGACAAGAGTAGACTGGGGGCCACCGCTAGGGACCCTAAAAGTCTCAGTATCCTCTTGCCTCATGATTCTGTCTTTCCAAAAAATGGTTAGTTTGTATCATAAATAACAGGTTTGTTTTGAAATGTTTTAGTGGGCTTGATTCCTTTTTGGTAAAAGCACCTACTAATGCCTGTGCTCTTCTCTTGATGTCTTTCTCAGATCAATGTACTTCAGGCCAAAAAGAAATTCGAAATATTGGATTCGGTGAGTGTGTTCAGATGCCGTTATAAAGCAGCTCTCTCGTCCTCTGTAGTTTTCAGCGTTGACTGTTTGCTCTCCTACACAGATGCTGTCGTTCATGCAGGCTCAGTACAGTCTCTTCAACCAAGGCTTCCACCTTTTGGATGAGATCAACCCCTACATGAAGAAGCTGGCAGCTGAGGTGAGATCATTAGGGCCCTTTGTGCACCTGCACCTAATGCTGGACATGTGCTGAATAGCCCCAGGCTCCACATTAACACAAGCCTCATGAGTCAAAATGAGGGATGATGTCTGTCCTTGAGGTTGACGGGCATGCTGCGTCTGTTTAAAGCTATTACTCGCCAAACAAATACAGTCTTACTGTGCACAATTCAGTTATTATACAATGTATGTTATTTATTTTCAGATTATCTTATTATTTTACTATTAGTTACTTTAGTAACTGGGTCAGAATGTTTGCTGAGGTTAAGGCTGTTGTACTGTATAATAAAATATAATAATGAATTATAATTGTGTCTTAATAAATGCTGTTTTGCTATGTCACATTGTCAAGTTAAAATGTGGTGCTAATGTAATTCCGTATTAGCTTTAATAAAGAAGACTATTACTTTTATCAGTTTTCACAAACATTTAACCAATAAATGCTCTAAAGAGCAGGAGCCAGCTGTGGTATCCACAAGTAAATTAAATTAAGGATGTGTTTTTGATTGTTATTATTACTAGTAAAAAAAAATGTAAGTTAAAATTACATTAAATAAAAAATATATAATAATAATAATAAAATGAATATTTAAAAATATTTATTTTTAGAATTAAATTAATGTAATTAAAATGTTTATAAAATAAAATGTAAATAAAATAAAATAGATTAATGTGAATAGAAAGGTCAAATAAAGTATTATATAATAATAAATATAATTTAGAATTGTAGTAATAATAATTTATAAAATTAAATTAAAGTCCAAGTCAAATTAAAGTCAAAATATAAGAAATATTTAGTCTTTTTAAAATAATAATTTCCTTTTTTAAAAGAGGCATTTACTACTAACTAAACTTTAGTTCTGCATTTTAGTTTATACAAAAGCAGCTATAATTTCTATTAATATCATACAGTATAAATGTCCTTTTGAGAATAAAAATCTACCTGTAAAAAAAATTCTATACACAATTAAAAATGTTGTACTGTAATGAACAAAATAAAACATTTAGTAATACACATATTTCCATATATTTAACAAATAATTAGAAAAATAGCAAGTAACACAATTGAATGAAGCCTAAAAAGCTGAAATAGATGGAATAAAATAATATTTTCTTGTCAAATGTATTCCAATAATCTTTTACATTAGTTTTTCAGTGTAAGTCTGTTGTATTTCAGTTGGATCAGCTGGTCATAGACTCGGCGATGGAGAAGAGAGAGATGGAGCACAAACACGCCACCATACAGCAACGAGTGAGAGCACCACCGTCTGTTCTCGTTTTCTTTCATCTTCCCCCTCATCTTCATTCTGTCTCTCCTCTTCTAACTGCCTCTTTCCATCTAAATAGTTTCCTCTCATAACATATGAAACCCACGTCTCATACAGTCTTCCCATCCTCCTCTGAATCAGATCAGACAGATATAGGCTACTGAATTATTAACCCTAACTGCTAGAAAGTGGTTTCTGCTGAGAATCGAGTGTCAGGTGAAGTTATTTCCTCTAAAACAGCGACACACTTCCTGTCATAATATTGTCCGATCACTTAACCGCTTTGCTGTCAAACTTGGCTGCTAGTGATTAGGCTTATATAAGAAACAGTCTCTCTTCATGGGCTTCAGCTCCATATGTTCACCTTTGTTTGTGTGTTCAAAGTGCTTCATCACCATATCAATAAAGCATGATGTCCTGTCCCGTCCAGATCTCCCCGGGTATTTGGCCCTCAAGACACACAAACACACTCTCTAACATCCATCTGCTAGCACATTGCAAGCCAACAGACTTTTCCCTCTGAATCTTTCTTCAGATTCCAGTAGTATTGATGGGGAAACCAGGTTAATTTGGCTCTGCAGATTTAAAAATTGAATCTGATTGTAAAGTGAAGGCTGAAACTAGTTCTGAAATCGATTTATATGACAACGCAGGGTCATTGAGGTCTGGACATAGCAAGCATCATATGTGCCCAGTTAGCCAGATGATGGATGTGTGTTGTCATTTATGAATAAATGCATGCAGGTTGTATAAAAGCTGAAGTGATTCATTATTACTTTGTTTCTCATTTTCCACGCTGTCTGATTGTGCCGCCCATATCCAGACTTTGATGCAGGTGAGTGTGTTATCTTTTAATTCACAGGATATTAATAAATAAATGTAACGTTTTTATCATGAATATATATATACTTTAAAGTGTGTGTTTTTACATCAGTGCTGTCAAAATATTAATTGCATCCAAAATAAATCATTTTGTTTGCATAATATATGTGTGTGTTTATTATGAAAATATAAATATAAGTGCATGCATGTAGATTTTTAAGAAAAAAATATTTATTTATATAGAATATATAAATATATATGTAAATTTAAATATTTATAAAATATATACTGTATGTGTGTGCTTTTATGTATACATGATAAACATACAGTACACACGTTATGTAAATTAAAACTTATTTTGGATGTGATTAATCAGCACTACTATTTTCTTATGTATAAGTTCACATGCTAGCGTCAGGCACTACAGTTACAACAGGAACACACGTTTTTTTCCTTTTTTTGTTCCTGTTGTCTATCAACAAATGCATTTTTCTGAGACCGTTCAGTCAGCCGTAGGGATAGATTGATCGCTGATCTATAAAGAACTGTCACCCTCACGTGGCCATGACATGCCATGTTTGGAGGAATCAGTGTGTGTGTGTGTGTGTGTGTGAAGGGGAGATGAGGACGTCACATGGACAGCACTGCGTTTATCACATTCACTAGTTGTAGTGACGATAAAGCAAGAGCGTTTTCAGAGCAGCCGGTGTCTGTATTTTTTAGATGTTGATGTGGATTCACTTTTGAAGAACATGAACAGTGTCCGGAGGTTTTGAGGCTGTCAGAGCCACGTGAGGCCGAAGCTGGCTTCTGTGTCACTGGGACACAGGAATTTCATCTCAGTGCAGCTTTAAGAAGCTTACACAGCTCTGATGAAAGCCGGAAAAATGTTTTTCTATTGATTTTTTCTTCAAGAGCGAAACACAGTTAGAGGCTTTGCAAACTCATATTTCATTGCATGTAAAAGATGACAATAATAATAATGAAAAAGCTAAAGTATAACTATCACAAAATGACCTCTCTCTCGGATTACTTCTCCCATGCTTTTACTCATATTGCAACCAAATCAATGCACGGCACGTTCTCTCTTCATGTGTTTGCTGTGCTCATGAGAGCGGTCATGTTAGTGTGCTGTTAGTGATAGAAATGAGAATGTGAAGGAGTAATTTAACTTAAAGGACTAGTTCACCCATCATTTCCAAACCTTGTATGAATTTCTTTGTTCTGCTGTTTTTGGGTCACCATTGACTTCCATGATCTTTTTGTTGCCTACTTTGGAAGTCAGTGGTGACCCAAAACAGCCTGGTTACAAACTTCCTTCGAAATATCATTCTTTGTGTTCAGCAGAAAAAACAAACTAATAAAATCATACAGGTTTGGAACCACTCGAGAGTCAGTAAATGATGACAGGATTTTTATTTTGGGGTGAACTATTCCTTTAACAGCATGAATGTGGGGTTTGTGGATTCATGGCATTCATTAAAATTAATTTTTATATTTTTGTAAGGACATATAGCTTAAAACGACTCTCCTGATGTTATCACACATGGAAAAATCATTAATGGTGTGTTCACATGGGGCGTCGACGTCAATGCTTGCCATTGACTTTGAATGGGTGACGTTAAGCGTTGCCGTTAAGAATTGTGAATCTGTCGATGGCTCGCGGCAGAAGTTGAGAGTTTTTAAACTTCTGCCGCGAGCAATGCCAGTGAAGCACCGCCGATGGAAGCGTCAGCCAATCAGGATCGCTTTATGTAAATACAGTAGCCAGGTGGAAGCCAATCACGTTCAACCTGTTCAAGAGCAGCATACTGAGGTCCAGTGCTGCGTCTGAAATCGCATACTTCTTAGGTACTACATTTAAAATTGAACACATTACTCGACCGTTAAAACAGTACGTTCTATATAGTATGAATGTGAGTAGTATAAATGGAATTCGGACGTACTACATATGCCATATTGATGTTGTCACGTGTCATGCGTCGTCACAACAAAGCGAAAATGTAATCTTTCAATAAGTGATCCGTTTATTTAGATTGTGTTAAACAAGTGTAATTTAATCACAATAAACAATTTTTTTTTTCCTGAGGTGCTTACACTTGAAATGGGCCGTTTCTTCACTTTCCTCCATTTTTCGAATATGACGCCTCCTCTCCCGGAGCCTTATGGGATAGGAAAGTGTCTATGGTATGCTTAATACAGAATTCGGCTGGAAGTAGTAGGTCATCCGGGTACTTCTCGCCTACTGAATTTCGAATGCTATAAATTCGAACATACTACTTGCCTCGCATGCTGTTTTTCGCGTACTATATAGTAGGGAAGTAAGCGATTTCGGACGCAGCATCGGTGTGTGAACCTCGTCAATACAACCTGTTGCGATGACAGCATGTCCCGGGTGAGCGTCGACGAACCAAAGAATCCAAGATCAGGACAAATCTTCAACAATTAAACCCAGCTAACTGAGTTAGCAACGTACGAAGAACGGACCCCTGGGGCCTTATGTATCAACGCTGCGTACGCACAAAAACTTTGTGTACGCCAGATTTCACACTCACGTTGGGATTTACTAACAATGAAATGAACGTGAGAATGTGCGTTGGTTCACGTCAACTCTATGTCTGGTGTACGTCTATTTCTTGTGCGTATTTGCTTTATGTCCTTTGGTGACTCCTAGAGACAATTGTTTTAAA
Source organism: Enteromius thamalakanensis (assembly GCA_032357475.1). Classification (NCBI taxonomy): domain Eukaryota; kingdom Metazoa; phylum Chordata; class Actinopteri; order Cypriniformes; family Cyprinidae; genus Enteromius; species Enteromius thamalakanensis. The sequence continues at coordinate 18,446,270 of JAUCMT010000154.1, read as the reverse complement.
TTGCTCACTAAAAAGTACAAACATATGTGGAAAATATCGCTATTAATGTAGAATTGGTAAAATGGGTAAATTGACGCATTATTTTTATTTCAATTATGTGATTTAGAACATAAAAACAAATACAACCATTAGTCTATGGCAATGGCAGTGAGTGCGTTTACATAGACCCTCTTAATGTGATTATTATGAGATCTTGGCAGTATTGCGATTAAACTTTACCTCATGTAAATGAAATACTTCGATTATAATACTGCATTTATATGCTCATAAGCATAATTATATAAACATAGGAGGCCGATTTTAATCAAAATATTCAGACTTGTAAACACATTAATGGAAATATTGCCGCTCTGAAC
>JAUCMT010000154.1:18416645-18438966 GCA_032357475.1 Enteromius thamalakanensis | reverse complement strand
TGTGATATTTCAGTTTTTCTTTTTTAATAAATCTGCAAAAATGTCAACAATTCTGTGCTTTTCTGTCAATATGGGGTACTGTGTGTACATTAATGATGAAAAAATTAAACTTAAAAGATTTTAGCAAATGGCTGCAATATAACAAAGAGTGAAAAATTTAAGGAGGTCTGAATACTTTCCACTATATATATATATATATATATATATATATATATATATGCATTTTGCTACTTTACCTTTTAGACTTTATTTAAACGAATGTGTCATTCATTAAGTTGTTGTTTTTAAATAAAATAACAAATCTGTGTAGCACTGAGTTCTTTCAGTCACAAGTGCAAGAGTAATCCAGTTTTGTCTGTTACGTGTCCTCATTTGTATAACAGGGTTGGAGGTGTAGATTGAGGACGTTGGCCACATGATGTTGGACCATGCCGATGTGAGTTTGACCCCAGATGAACGGGTGCGAGCCTTGACCAAGAAGGGCAGCGCGGTGGACATGAACGAGGCAGTGCCCCTCCGCCGGTACTTCCGCTCTGGTATGGAGATGATCCGCATGGCCCACGTGTATGCTGAGGAGGGCAACACAGAGCACGCCTTTGTCCTCTACAACAAATACATCACGTAAGAAGACCTGAATGCTGCTCTAGATCCTTCTGCTGCATTTTAAACAGACACTTAAACCAAAAATGAAAGCTATTTTGTTGTTTATTGACCTTCATGTAATACCTCGTGTGACTTTCTTCGTTAATTATTCTGAGACTCAAAAAAAAGAAATGAAAACGGGCAATGAAACAACATGGGAATGAGTAATGTTCATTTTTGGGTGGAGTGTCTCTTTAACTGTAATTGGGTTTAATGTTGGTAATATCCAGTTTAACTCTGTTTCTTTTTAACCAACCAGGCTTTTTATTGAAAAGCTCCCCAAGCATCCAGAATATAAGCTGTCTAATATTTCTGAGAAGAAGGAAACTTTAAGGGTAACATAGTCTTGTGAACTCTAGAGCAATAATCAAATCATATCAATAATCATAGCACATGTTCATCTTTCCATGTTAGATTTCTCAGTTTTGCTGTTGTTCCTCACACAGAAGCTAAAGGAGACCGCTTTTCCTCAAGCAGAGCAGCTAAAGAAACACTTACTGAGGAGATATGAGAAAGAATATGCTGAGTTTATCACCAAAAAGGTGAGACGTGTTTTTCAAACATTACCAGACCTTTTTCATGAAATACAAGATAAACCGATGAAACCATTTCCCCCCTAACATTGTTTTTATGAGAGTTTAACACATGTGGTCTGCTAGCGTGCAGAAGACCAGGCGCTGGAGCAGGAGATGTCTCGGCAGCGTGAGCTGGAGGCGGAGAGGCGGCGTGTGGCGGACATGCAGAGGAGGCAGCTGGAGCAGGAGCAGTTCAGCATGTTTGAGGAGATGATCCGGCAGAAGGACCAGCAGCGTGAGCGTCAGCATGACTTCAACACACCAGCGTCCCACCAGGACGACACTCTGCTCATCCCTGGGATCCAGGGTCCCCCTCTGCCCTACCTGGAGTCCCCTACTCCTCCTCAGAGCCCACAGTACCCCTCGGCCAATCGCAGCTCCTCATCAGCAGCGCCCCCGACCTTTGACCGCTCGCTTAAACCGGGTCACCTCAGTAACAACAGTACGGCTTGCCTTCAATCCTCAGCAGACACAGAGCAGCCTCTGCTTCTGGTTTTCAGGTTGTTTCTGTTTGTGTTTCAGCTACACTGGTCGACGGTTTACGGCAGATCGCTGTTCCCGCTGAGCTTTGCAGCAGCTTCCTGCGATTGGCCAATAACAACACCATCAGAGCAGTGGAAACCTGTGGGATACTCTGTGGGAGACTGGTATGACTTTGTGACATGATTTGTCTTCCTTTTATTATGTTTTGGCACAATTATTTTCACGCTAAAGGCATGTCAGATGAGGATAAGTGCTTGCTGTTAAAGGCATGGTTCTCCCCAAAATGAGGATTTGCTGGTAATTTACTCACGCTACATTTGTAGATCCGTGCTGCTGTTTCAGTTGGTTCAGTCTGCTTTCATCAACTGATTCATCCAATAACTGTAGAAAGTAGCGTAGAGTAGATGAGACCTGTCACAGAATGACTTAATATATGCTATAACCCTAATCAGAGTATCAAGACATCTGACTGGAGAGTGTTTGTGTGCCTGCTGCAGAACAGGAACGCCTTCACAGTGACCCACGTGATAGTGCCGAAGCAGTGTGGAGGTCCTGATTACTGTGACACCGAGAACGAAGAGGAGCTGTTTCTGGTGCAGGACCAGTACAACCTCATCACGCTGGGCTGGATACATGTGAGTCGCCAGTTTACCTCACACTTCTGCCTTATCTTGCTATGTAACTGATACAGAGAATATGTAATATATCATTTGTCGGTACAGTGGAGGCATACAGTCATCATCATTCAGATATTGCTCTGCTCCACAGACTCACCCCACACAAACAGCCTTCCTGTCCAGCGTTGACCTGCATACTCACTGCTCATACCAGATGATGCTGCCCGAGTCCATCGCCATCGTCTGCTCTCCCAAGTTCAACGAGTAAGTCCAGTCATGGGAACGATGAAACCAGTGACAGCACAAGTGAGATGCAATGGCCCCAAAGTCTGGGTGGACACTTACAGGGATGGTTCACCCCAAAATAATCTTGTCATTAATTTCTCAGCCTCATTTAGTTCCAAACCTGTAAGAAAACCTGTTCATCTTCAGAACACAAAGATATTTTTGAGGAAATCCGAGAGCTCTCTGCAACACATCTGACCCAGAAGACATCATTAACATAGTACATGTGACATCAGTGGTTCCACCTTAATGGGTCATAGCATGGGAAATCCAATTTGCCTTGATTTTTTTGGGCATATATAGGTCTTTTTACCATTAAAACAAGTGTGTACAACTGCAAGCTTCATAGCGTTGTGATGCTCTCATGAACGTGCATTGACTGACATGGAAGAGAAGAAATTGTTGAATAAAGTTGTTATTTTTGTGTTCTTTAAAAACAAACATATTCTCGTAGCTTTACAACGTTACCGTTAAACCACTGATGTGACATGGACTATTTTAACAATGTCCTTACTACCTTTCTGGGTCCTGAAGATGGTACTTACATTGCTGTCTATGGAGGGTCAGAAAACTCTTGGGTTTCATCATAAATATCTTCATTTGTGTTCTGAAGATGAACGCAAGTTTGAATCAACATGAGGGAGAGTAATTAATGATTGTTTGTGTTTTGGGTGAACCCTTGAAGTCACTTCTAAGTGTCTGAATCATTCATTAGTGACTCGGTCTGAATGTGTGTTGTAAACAAAAAACGTTTTTTATGTTAGTTTAAATTATCAAGGGCTGGATTTGAAAAAAATCTAATAAAATTGGGACTAGGTAGTTAAAAGATTGTGAGCTCCACTGTTCTGGAATTTATTTTGTGTTTTGGATTTTCGGTCATTTCTAGAGCTGGACATTTCTATATTTATAATTCTTTAGAAATATTTTATTTCTGGGAAATTGCTATTTGTGAGTAAACAAATAAACAACTAAAATGTCTCAAATGACAAAAAAAAACCTTGCTGATTTGAGATTAAATAGAAATGAAAAACAAAAACATGACCACATAATCATAATCATAATAAGAATAATATTATTTAAAATACAGGTGCTGGTCATATAATTAGAATATCTCCAAAAAGTTGATTTATTTCACTAATTCCATTCAAGAAGTGAAACGTGTCTAATAAATCCATTCATTCCACACAGACTGTTTATTTCTTTTAATTCTGATGATTATAACTGACAGCTAATGAAACCCCAAATTCAGTATCTCCGAAAATTCGAATCATTAAGAAAAGTTCAGTATAGACACCTGGGCCACACTCTAATCAGCTACTCTACTCAGAACATCCTTTACATGATCTCGCAGTCTAGTTCTGTAGGCGACACGAACACGGGGAAGACTGCTGATTTGACAGTTGTCCAAAAGACGACCATTGAAGAATAAGGGCAAGACACTAAAGGTCATTGAAGAAGAGGCTGGCTGTTCACAGAGCTCTGTGTCCAAGCACAGTAATAGAGAGGCGAAGGGAAGGAAAAGATGTGGTAGGAAAAAGTGTACAATAACTGCACCCTGGAGAGAATTGTATGGAATTAGTGAAATAAATTCACTTTGTAATTATATAACCGGCACCCATATATATATAAAAAAAGAAATCAAAATAGGGATGTTGTTGTGTGCACCTGCACAGGACGGGCTACTTCAGGCTGACAGACTACGGCATGGAGGAGATCTCCACCTGCACTCAGAAAGGCTTCCATCCGCATCCCAAAGAACCTCCTCTTTTTACTGTGAGTGACACCAAGCTCTCTTAATTACCAGGTTATCATATATGAGTCGTGTATGATGAATAGTTTGTTTTTTCCCCTCAGGGTGGCAGCCACATTAGAATCACAGAAGGCACTGTATCAATGCTAGACCTGCGATGATCCTCTCTGGTGTTCACACAGCGGTACTACGAAGCTTGTTTTTTATGCTAACTCCTCTGATGTACTCGCTCTCGTATGGCACCAGCTTTCACCGGTGGTGGGTTTTTTACAGACAGACTCATCTAAAACAAGCACTTTTTGGGGAAATATGAAGACACTAACTGAAGCAGCGTCTTTTATGACATCCGTCGGGAGCTCAGGAACGCAAACACCTCCACAGGACTGCATCCCTGGTTCAGTTAATGAGATTTAATGAGCCATACTCAACTGTTTGTAGTTTATTTATGCTCTTACTGACATCACACACACTAACACATCACATCTGCAGAAACAGCATTAAAGCCAAGGCTTTTCTAAACTACTGAGTATCTTGGGTAAAAGCTGAACGGGTCACTCCTGTCATGAATGCCAGCGGTTATCAGCTTCATTCATTTCTTATATACTTTCTAAAAGCGACCTTCTGTACTATAGAGCGTTTAGTGAGTGTGACCGTCAAAAACATGTCCATCTGGTGCATATTTACAAAAATAAATATGGATAAGCAGCACAGTGGAATGCAAAAACGTGTTCATGAGCTACTGGATAGGTTTGTTTTGTATGCAAACATTTGTACAGTTTCTTATTAGGGAAAGAAGGAAGCTGTTAAACGAGCAAAATCCCCTCCAGCTAGTGTTGTGTGAATGAGACACGTTATATAGTTGTGTGTGTGGTGATAACTGATGAAGAGCCGCTGAATTATTAATACTTAATTCAATGGTTTGTTCTTCCTTACTGTAAACCCATATCTGGGTACTTACTAATGTATTTGACTGGCTACACTCCATGTCACTTGTTTATTACAATTTCCTCTTAATGTGTAACAAAAATTCAGTCAAACACTAAAGAAACTGTGACAGGCCGTCGGTCTCATTTCTTTATTAATATGCAACTAGTTGCTGTTAGTACAATGTATAAATATTAAGAACAGAGACAGCAAGCTGAATTCCACATCAGAACCCTGTGTTAAAGATGGGAACATTACATCATAAATTAAGACTTAAAACAAATCAACCGTTTTCATGATTTACAGTATTTGTAGATTTAAAGGAATAGTTGACCCAAAAATAAAAATGGTGTCATCATTTCCTCACCCTGGAGTAGTTCCAAACCTGTGTGAACGTCTTTGTTCTGCTGAACACAAAGAAGATATTTTGAAGGCTGTTTTGGTCACTGTTGACTTCCACAGCAGGGACAGTCCGCAGCATGCAGACGTTCTTAGAGGATTGGAACTACTCCAGGGTGAGGAAACGATGACACAATTTTCATTTTTGGTTAAACTAAAGATGATTTTTTTTATGTACGTGCAGTAAACTGGTTTATGAGCAGCAGTCGATTCAAACAGCCAGAGAGATTTCATAAAAATGCTTTTTTTAAGGTTTTGGGCATTGATCTTTGATCACAGAAAATACTGAAATGTTTCCAGAACCAAGCCAACGCACTAATTAAAGTCTGTCCACCGCGGCCCGGCACACAAACATCATTTCCTCCTGTCAGACAGTGTCTGGTGTTGTTGCCGGCAGTCCTCTGACGTCAGGCACTGGGTTTTTTTAACAGTCAATTGAGGACATTCACATCAGCCCAGCCAGTCCAGGTCATCATCATCATCGCTTTCATCACCAAACAGAGGAGCGGGAGGAGGGCGTCCTTTCAGACTCTGAGGAGATTCAAACAAACGCATCTATCAGCTCACCTGAACAAAATCACTTCTGCGCCCCAATGTGCCTACTTATACTACACCTTTAAAGTATGCACTCTGTTGGTGATAGTTTATTCTAATATCTAGGGTGGACAGTATGAACCTTGGGATGCAGGGATGCTGCTATTGGTCAAACAAACAAAGTCCTGCCCCCAAACTCACACTGTTGGTTCAATGGTACAGTTTCGGGCATGTTTCCAGAACAGAATCACATGTGATGCGTCATGAAATACAGACAGACTATACATTAGGGCATATTTATTATGATTTTCCAAAATATGCTTAGAACATAAATCATTCAAAAGTAGGAGTTTTATTTTTTGAGTTAAAAGAAATTAATATTCTTATTCAGCAACAATACATTAAATTGATAAAAGTTTTTAGATTTAAATAAAAGCTGTTCTTTTGAACTTTTATACTCAAAGGATCATTAATTAACAGATGCACAAATGTTTTCAACACTGATAATAATCAGAAATGTTTCATGTACAGCAAATCAGCATCGGTGCGCATCGAAGACTGGAGTAATTCAGCTTTAAAATCACAGAAATAAATTACATTTTTAAATATAATAAAATAGAACACAGTTCTATTAAGTTGTAATAATATTTCAAAATATTAAAACTTTTTCTTTTTAATGTAACTATATTCACTCTATTTAAATAAACAGCCTTAAAAAACATTAAAAAAGTCAAATTTTCATATTGTTTTTCGTAATGTCTTCTAAATGGAATCGTTTGCACAACGCTTTGAATGCAGTAAGATTAAATTGCAAAGAGCATATGCAGTAAAAATGTGAAACATACATATTAAGTGTCTTGTACTCAAGATACCTCACTACATACAGTAATGCCTAACTTTACTGTAGTATTCAAATGGCTGTGCAAATAGTATATAGTGCTGTCTTGAGCATTTTCAGGAAGTGTCACCAAAATCAGACTTTTTTTGCGTTGGAAAAAATGAACAGAGTAACCTGTCATGATGAAAACATGACAAAGCCATTTGACTCTTGTTCATAAACAATGGTGTCAGGACTTTTCATCTCGACGACACTCACACTTTCATCAATACTCTTTTTTGAGCAATGAACTATCCATAAATAGTGTTGTAAGAAATGCACCAAAGCGACTGAGAAAAACTTACAATCATTAATTAGGTTAATTACAATTTTTAAAACGACGAGGACATTTTCAGTTTTAAATGACAATCAAATAATTAGTTTGTGAGAATGAAGAACAGAAGAGCTGCAGATGGTGTGTGTGTTTGCTATACCTGTGAGGACCAATTATTGAGAAGCAACCAGCTCTTTGAGGACATGTCTCACTGTGAGGACAATTTGGGTGGCAAAGAAATTATTCAAGATGCTAGATGAAGTTTATCTTAAAATATAAAAGTGCAAAAAGGTTCCAGTGATGGATATGTTTAGGTGTAGGGTGATAAAAAAAAAATTGTTATAGGTCAGTATAAAAACAAGAGAAGTCTATGGAAGCGTGTGTGTGTGTGTGTGTGTGTGTGTGTGTGTGTGAGAGAGGGCCCTGCTCACCAGCTCCTCCTCCTCTTCATCGGCCGCTGCAGGTGTGTGTGCAGGTGCGGATGGGGGCTGGGAAGGGGTGGGACTCTGGAAAAATGGTTCCTCTCCATTTTCCTCTTCTACCCTCTCAGACATACTGAGAGAATAGCAGCACAGACGAGACGAGAGACAGAGAGAAACAGGACAGTGCTCACAGTGAAGGTTAAAGCAGGGCTTGTGTTAGTTGATACGCTTAGGTTAATTTACAGTGTTATGCAGTACTGGGAAGATTTCGAAAGGTTTACCAACTATCCTAAAAATGATTGCATTAGATAAACTGTAGTGCTGGGACGTCAACGAACAAACTCAATTACTCGCAAGACTACTGGCTGTGAATCCTAATCAGGGACTGTTTCCTGTTTGTGGGAACGAGACTGCATCTTCTCCCAATGAGAGATAATTCATTAGATTATATTTCCTGTGAAATGAAAATTCAGTTCTCATTTACTCACCTTCGTTTTAATCTAATACTGTTCCTTTCTACTGTGAAAAGCAAAAAGGAGATATTTTGAAGAATGTTTCAGCTGCTCTTTTACGCAATGATCGTAACAAACAAACATGACAAATATCATACCATCAAAGTGGTTCATGGGATTTTATACACTATCTAGGCTTTTAGATCTTCAGAAGACTTGGATTAAAGCATAAAAAGTCTCCTGAGCTATTTTTATGGAGCTTTTCTGTCTGTCCTGATTATGTCATGTGGTATAACCATCAATAACAAACAATATTTTCCATTCACATTGAACACTGTCAGCGTAAGCGTCTAAACAAAAAAGCTTATAGGAGTTTTTCAGTCCAGATCAGTGGCCATTAATCGAGTCATGCTTTTTGTCCCGTGGGGTTCCTCAGGGATCTATTTTTGGCTCCTTTGCTTTTTTCTCTCTATATACTCCCTCTCGGTTCGATTTTTAGAAAGCATGGGCTGTCATTTCACTGGATGACACTCAGGTTTATAGGTCTGTTAGACATAATTCTGTGGGTCGTGAATCTCTTATTGCTTGTTTGACAGATGTGAATTTTTGGCTTTCATCACATTTGAACATTTTTAGTGAAAAGAAAACTGAGATTATTGCTTTTAGCCCATATGAATTTTCAGACTCCCCGAAATTGAATCTGAGTGTGATGTCATTACATTTAAAGTCATGGGTAAAAACCAACCTGTGTTTAATTTTTAATGAGTTTGACCATCAAATGAATTTGCCAAAACTTGCTTTTTTCAGCTGCGTTTGCTTTCTAAAGCAAACTCTTTTCTTTCGCTCCAAGATTTTGAAAAAGTGATTTATGGTTTTATTTTGTCTAGGCTGGACTATTGTTACTCTCTTTATTCTGGGATTAGCCGGACAGCTTCCCATCTACAGCTTGTTTAAAATGCTGCGGCTCGACTCTTGAGCGGGGTTAAAAAGAGGGAGCACATTACTCATATTTTACGCTGACTACATTGGTTGCCTGTTCATTTTAGAGTAGATTTTGCTCCTCGTTTATAAATAGTTTGGCCCTTACCTATCTATGAGAGCAACTGACTAAGTATAAACCCATCAGATCCCTTCGGTGAATCCTCGTCTTCTGTTGTTTGTAGTTTTTGTGCATGTAGGCTATAATAAATCAGCGGAAAAATAATATAATACTAATAATACTAATATATAAATAGTATTTTTAACAGGTCACAGACACTAATCATTCGTAATTTAATTCAATTCTAATTTAATCTTGTTGGTTAACGGTTAATTATCAGCAAACGAAATAAAATGTTTAATAGACAAATATATTTTCTACTGCAGTTGAGAAAGCAACATTTACAATTATGTACTAAAATAACTAATATCTCTATCTCAGTAGTAAAAAAATGAAGGTGAGTAAATGCTTTCGAGTGAATCTTCTTTCACTAGTTTACGTCACTATATCAGGAAAACTATATATCGTTGAAAAGGTCTAAGACTCCTAAATAAATATTTAACCTTTTTTGTTGTTAATATTATGTGGAAATGTGTGAAATAAGAGTGCACCTAAAAAAATCTACATCATAAAAGGTTCAGACTTTTGTCATAGAAAGTCGTTTTAGTTAAATTTTTCCACACTTAATAAATTCATGAATTATAAAAATGTTTGGATAGTGCTCCATAATGTCTTGTGTTCAAAACTGTGAGTGACAGTTAAGGGGTTAAACGATGCATTATATGTCATAACACTGATCATGTACCTGGAGAGCAGAGCGGACTCGTCCTGGAGAGCGGGAGGAGGTGGTGGCGGGTTCTTCGGAGGTCCACCTATTGTCATGTGTGTGCTCTCTGGTACCTCTATATCTCCTGAAACACTCTCATCCATTTCCTTCCCTTCCTGTGAGGGACTAATGTCCTCAGCCGGCTCCGTGGTCACTTCCTGTTTGGACATGACATCACTTTCAGTCTCTTCTGCGCCGCTCTCACTGATCTCCTGATCTTGCACACTGCATTCTGTGACTTCCACTTTCTTCTCTTCCACAACTTTCTCTTCGCTCTTTTCTTCTACAACTTCCTGTTCACTCCTGTCTTCTTCTCTTTCGAGTTCCTCGGTTTCTTCATTCTTCTCCTCTGCCACTAAAACATCTTTCTTCTCCACTTCCTGCGGTCCATCTTCATCCGGGCCTGCAGAATCTCCCTCTCTCTGCTCCTCCTCCTCTCTCTGGCCGTTTCTATGCACCTCACGGCTCTCCTCCTCGTTCTCCTCATCTTCCTCTTCTTTTTCACTGTGTTCAGATGAAGATCTCTCCTTTTTGTTGAGCAGCTGCAGAGTGACATTCTGTGATCGGAGGAGACAAAAACACTTTGTGGCATGTTTTATCGGCAGAAGTTTTCAGATTCTGAGCACAAAGCTAATATCGTGATTTGCCGGACCTTGATAGTGCTGACCAGCACTCGGAGTATAGCACTTCCTGCGTAGGTCTCGTTCAGATCAAACTCCCCTCTGAGAGACTGAAACACTCCATTCATCACACGCTTCACCTGAAAATAAACACAGCTGCGCTCAGAAAGTCTGATTCATCCAGACTATGCTTAATGTACAATAGAAATTAGGGATGCACTTAATGTTTGGTGACTAAATTAAGTAAGAAAGCATTGAAAGCACTCGTCAGCTGCTCAGTTAATATTTTCATGCATTTTTAAAATAAAATAAGAAAAGTAAGAGAATCCGTGAATCACTTGCACGCCAAACCATGGGGGCTGGCCCATATGGATCACGGATCATCTACGATCCGTTGCACCCCTAACAATTATATTTATACCTAATGAATTGGTTTGTTGATGTAATACAGTTGGAGTTAGTGCGGTAGAAGTCTCACCTCCTCTGCCGTGTCTGTCTGCTCCTGCTGTGCCGTCAGTTTCCTCTCCAGCTCAGAAACCTGCGTCTCTCCCTGCTGCTTCAGCAACACCGCTCTCTGCTCCAGCGCAGAGCACTGAAACACACGCAACACCAACATCTTACACACAAGCCATACACATCTCCTAAACACACCGTCAAGTGCCTTCTTATTTACATTTTTTATTATTTAGAAGTCATTTACATTTAGACGTCTTGAAGATACAGCAGCAAAAGTGTCAGAGACAGGGTGAAAAGGTAACACTTTACAATACGATTGATTAGTTAACATGAAATAAAAACGAACAATAATTCTACAGCATTTATAAATCTTACTTAAAGGTGCTCTATCTATGTTCATCACAACAAAAACAAACTTCGGTCAACCAATTGGAAAGAAGAGGTGAGGTTTAACACGCACATTAAACCCCACCTCTTCTTGCTGATTGGTTGGCAAGAATTTTGTTTTTGTTGTGGTTAACAGCCTGTGCCCATAGTGTTTCGGCATTGCAGATTCTGTGTTGGACAGCAAGAGGTGATGCATACGGTTTGAGATAAAAATGAAATCGAGCTAAAATCCTGCAACATCGCTTAGAGCACCTTTAATGCTAATTTTTAGCATTTACTAATGCATTATTAAAATCATCAGCTGTTTTTGTTAAAGGTGCTCTATGCGATCTTGCAAAACACTAGGGGTGCAGGTCATACACCAAACAAAACAAACTTCGGCCAACCAATCGGCAAGAAGAGGTGGGGTTTAACGCTTTCGAGAGCGGGTTTTTTCCCAGTGTATTCAGAGGGCAGACAGCAAGACGATCAAGTGGTGATGTATACGGTTTGAGATAAAAATAAAATTGAGCTAAAATCCTGCAACATCGCATAGAGCACCTTTAATAAATGTATTGTTCACTGTTTGTTCATGTTAGTTAATACATTGATAACAACTACTTTTAAAGTGTTACTAAATGACAAGATAACTAACATTACAAAAGTAACATCGTAACGCTGAAAAAATGTAAGAAACTGCCTGAAAACTTCTGGTGAATGCCTCAATGTTTTACCTTTTCTCTCAAGGCCTGTAGCTCTTCTCTCTGGTCTTGCTGCTGAAGTAAAAGCTGTTCCTCTGATTCACGGGACTGTTTGAGCGTATTGAACTATAGACAGGAGATAAAAAAACCTGTTACAGCAGTTTGATTAGATAAGTGACTGTCGGTTAAGAAAAAGACAAAACTAATGAGTTTAAAAAGACTTTTCTTAATGTCTTAATGTAAGCAGATATGGACTTTCTGATTAGCAAAAAAACAAAAACAAAACCCTAATACAGGGGTTAGAGCAAAAAAAAAAAAACCTGAGCTTTTTTTCTTAGGGGGGTAGCGGGGGTAGACACATAAACAGGGTTATTTGGAGAACAAACAAATAAACAAACAAAAAACATGAAAATGAAATGAAAATGAAAACATGAAAAAATGATTATCCTTTGATCCAAAGGGTATGAATAAAGTGCTGCACACGCAAAAAACACAAGACTATGGCAACTTTATCATTTGAAATGATACTATGGCGAAGTTATTGCTTTCCTTATTCAAACTATTTTTTTTTTTTATTATTGTATGATTGAAGAAAGAAAGCTGTATCATGGAAAATTATGAGCCGACAAACATTTTTTTATATATTAACTAATGTTAGGTCATAATATCTGGCTCAAATAAAGTATTTAAACCAACTAGTTAATTAGTGCATCTATTTAATTTTAATGTTTGGCCACACAAAGTCAGAAACATGTTCAAGGCAGGACTTTTATTTTGACGGCGCCGAAGGAAAGAAGGAAGCGCTTGAGCACACAGTGCTCACATTCTCCCTCTTGTTCACATATGCTGCTAGCATGGCTTCCGCGACTATAAAGCTCATAGGAGCTTAGTCTGGCCAAGCTACCTTACTAATCTGCGTCCATCAGAGATGCCTCTGTATACTACTGGAGGAATCTACAACCAATCAGATCACTCATTCTGATGACGTACAGTATGCGTATCGACGGAACTTGAAGACACGTAACCTTCATTAAAGCAGTAGGAAAATGTCTTCACTTACTTAAATTACTTCTGATCTGTTTTCAAAGAAAAGCTGTCATGAAAATTTTAAAAACCAGTCGAACGATTGTTGCTGCTCGGTACACGCCATGTTTGAAAGCTGGTATGGTCGCAGAACTGCTGCATCATTGCATTACACCCGCCTCTGTCGTGGGGGGAGCTCGTTTCTCATTGGTTCCAACTTTTTTGGAAATCTAAAATGCTCTAAAACGGCAGCTTTGCCAGACTGACTTTGCTCGCGAAATGAATGTAGCGTCAAAGGAAGTATGGGCGGCCCAGGTTAATATGCTGCGCTTTATGTGTTTGCCCACTGTCATATTCATGTTATTTTCACTGTGTGCTGTATTAAATATGAGTACCAAAGCACACAAACTACCCCAAATACTGAGTGCCCTGTTAGTTTTTTTAATTATAAATGTATTTAATATGTATTAAATATTTATTTATTTGCAAAAAATACTTTGTCTTAAACTTTAAAAAAAGTTTATTTTAAATATTTATATTTTAACCCATTTTTAAACTATTTTAAATGAAAGATTAATTAAAATAAATAAAGTTATATCAACCTGATACCACTCTGCTTTCCAAGATATCGGTATCGGCCTTCAGAAGACCCATAACGCTTGAACACAATTTAACTTAGAATTTGCAAATGGGTAAAAAGAGTATGTTGAAATACTCCTATTTAATTTGAATGTAGTTCAATGTAATTTAATTATTTTTAAACTTTCTGTCTCCTGTAACCTGCTCAGAAAGAGACAGGAATCATGTTTTGTGGTGTGACTTTCTAACTAATGGTTGCCAAAAGCAAACAGCATATCTCATGAGGAAGTTTGATATGCTCAAGCAAAACAGCCACTCATTTTGGAATTAGCAAGAGTATGGTGTACCTTGTCCTGGAGCTGTGTGAGTTTGTTCTGCAGTGTGTCTCTGTGCTCTGTGAGTTCAGTCATCTCTCTCCTCTGCTGTTCACGTGCCGCTGCCAGAGCCCGATCACACTTCACCTGCCACTCCTGCTCCAGGTCAGCCTGCAGCTGAGACAGCTACACACACACACACACACAAGTCAAGCTGCTAATTATCTAGAAAGGTCTTTTTAAAGCATCATCCCTCACTTTCAACTCAGGAACTCCCTAAATGGCATATACTGTAATCAACACCCAGGTTCAGTCCTGTGACAATATTTGCATCATCCAAAATGATGGTCTGTCTGGATAGCACGTTGCAGTGTAAGCTTGTTTTTGTTGCTAAAGGTTCAACCCATGCAACAATTGTAATGTTCTTACTTATCCTAGATTACACTTAACCTGGTTTTAATACATTTCTTGAACAAAATGATATGAAACAAGTTACGAAGATATTGTGGTGACATGTCACATCGGACTATTAACAGTATTAACAGTAGGCGGAATTAAATGTAAAACTCTGCAGGACATCTGGACTAATAAATAAACACTTGTATAATCTTATAATCTCCTCAGATGACACTGTAGATACTTGACAAACGTTGTTGTAATCATAGACCGTATGGATGCGATGCGACATGTGTCTGCGAACACATTTACCTGTTCAGCTGCGGCTTGGTCGGTGCTCGTTCTGGCTTTACGTAATTGGCTTCTGAGGTTGTCTAACTCCTGCTGGCCTGCCTTCCTCACCTCCTCCAGTTCCTCATCACACCGCTGTCTCTCCAACTGCCACTTCCTCTTTCTCTCAGACATAGTCTAAATCAGAGAGTTTAATGCACACGATGAGGAATCAATGATTTGTTGTCTTCCCCTTACACATGTACACTACTCACTCGCTCCAGACTGTCCTTCTCTGTTTTTATGTCCTGTAGCTCTTCCTCCATGTTGTTGAGTTTGTGCTCCAGCTCCTTTCGTTTCTGTTTTTCTGTCTTGTATTGACTCTGCACTCTGTCTGCTGTCTCTTTCAGCTCTGAAACACACAGATATCAATATTTACATCAAGCGTTTGTAAATATGTAATGTGTACAGTGTGTGTATTTATTATGTATATTAAATAAACGCAGTATATATTTAGAAAATATTAGTAAAAAATTAGTTGTTTTTTAAAACTTTAATCTTTGCAACTTTAGGGATCTTATCTCTGCACTAACAGCTTGTAACACTCCGAAGAGAAAGGACAACTTGAAATTGCATCACCCTTAACAGCTCAGCATGATTAGCAGGTGCTCACCCACTATCTGCGCCTCCAGTGCGGTGACGTGTGTGCTGCTCTGCTGAGCGTCCTGCAGAGCTGAGCTGAGTTTGGTCTGCAGCGCTGCAGCCTTCTGCTGCTGAGAGCTCAACTCCAGCTGCAGCTCCGACACACGAGCCGTGGACGAGGCCAACTCCTCCGTCAAGCGTGCCTTCCAGAGATACAGAGAGACCACATTAAACTCATGCCACAACACAACTACTCTGGTCAAATGATGATGGGACTGCAATGGAAACAAAACCAATGGTGGTAGAACTATCTATCTCTGCTGAGAGCTGAATGCTGATTGGTTAGTGAGTGGTGCCTGTTTAAACAAAGAGTGAAAACAGAACGACAAATGGGAAATGCTTCACTGAAATAAATGATGGGGAATGGTGAGTGAAGACTATGAAGAAACGGATGAGGCGGGACAGCGCTTTTGCTCACCTGATCCCAACTCAATTCCTGAGGCAGTGCATGCTGGGAAAAGAGAGCAGTCACCACTAAAGGCTCTCAGAGCAGTGTTAATTAACCAATCAGAGCAGAGATACATGGCTTAGCAGGAAATAAAGTATTAACAGTAGAGATGTTTAATAGTTTGAACCCCAGATTCCTCTGTTATGTAAACTTGAGTGTGAGAGAATGTTTTTTTTTGTGGTAAAAACATGAAAATTTAACAAAAACATTCTTCAGCATGATTGCGTTTCCAAATGTTTGGGCTTTTTGAGGTCAAAAACTACGCCAAAAATCATGCATGTCCTACACAATATTATTTTTGCACGTTTGCTGATTTTTGCAGCCCAAAGTGACTGAATTTGCTGCAGCTTTTCTCAGAATTAACATATTAAGTCACGGGAACGTGATATAATGTCATGGCCACAAGATTGTTTTGTCAAGGTAAGGACATCCTAATATCGTGCCCTCGAGATACTATGTTGAGGGAACAACATATTTTCACATAGCCACGAGTTTATTCATCACGTTTATAAAACAATCCTGCATGACCATAGCAACCCGGGATCAGAGATGTATTCTTATTTAACTTTAAATTAAGAAATGATTAATATATAAATATTATATATGCAAAAACATTTTCTTTGATATATACATGTGTGGGTGTGTATTTATATGAACATAATAAATATACACCGTACACACAAACATATGATGTAAATAAAATTGTTATCAATCATTTGACAGCACTTTTTATATTATTATATTAATATATAATACTATTCTTTTATTTAAATACTTAATTTTTTTATGTATTTAATGAAGAATTCAGTACAACTTTAAGTTACATTTATATAATACAATTTACAACAGTATCATCAACAGTCAGTGAAATATTTACAAAGGGCATAGCCAGTAAAATTATATATTTATTAAAATCTAGTGTCGAAGTGTCAAAATCCGGCAAACATTCACCCCCAATGTATGCTATTTACATTATTACATATATATCATTAAACAACCAGAAACATTTATTTAATCACAGGTGCTTACATATAGTGGACACAACCTGACGCTGTCAAAGTCCAAGTACTATATATAGTCTGTCCATTATATTGCTCCCCCCACTCCTAAAAAACTTTAGACTTTAAACTTATAGAAAAACCTGCTGCAAAAAAAATTATCTGTATATGCTGTATATATACATTCTGTATTTATTGTATTTACCTTGTTTCACAAATTAATTCTGAGAGAAACAATAATATACACATGCTCAGGTAAAGTTTCCTTAGTCTGATAACAATCCATAGTCTTCAGTCATGTGACCTGGAGGGCAAAACTCCCATTAAACTGCAATTAAAGTGTCAATTTTCTATCTGTTTTATGTTCCATCTGCTTTTTTATGCAAACTATGCATCTTTGATGTTTGAAATTCAATTTGATATTTTAATATTACCATTTTAAATATATTAAGACAATTTAAGTGTTTCTACAACATTTTGTCGCATTGTTAAATGATTGAAATATTGCCATGGGCGCTTAATATGGGCGCTCAAAATTTTATTTAATTCGGATATCTTCGTTTTATTATTTTGAGAGGTGATCTAAGTATTTGTGGCTGTGAAACAGATTAAAAATGTACACGCTTGTACTGCACTACTATGGGTGTTTTGTCCACCGGGTCTTTGAACTGGTCACGTGACTGAAAACTATCTATTGTGTGTGTGTGTGTGTGTAACGGATTGTACTGTTTAATAGAGTTACCTTGTCTTGCTCCGCCTGCAGTATTCTGCCCTGATTCTGTTCACTGCTGTTCTTCAGAGAGTCGTTCCTCTGCTCCATCAGCATATTACTCTGCTCCACATACCTGCACAAACACACTCCAGTCACTGTCTTATTAGACATGATAGCCATAACAAGACAGAAAATACAAGCATAGAAAGATACAAGTAAAGGTAAGTCAAATATGGTGAAAGGGAGTTGAACTGAACCCTGACCTCTGGTTCTGATTGATGAGCTCTCCGATCTTGCGGTTCTGCTCCTCGATGCGGGAACTCTTCTCAAAAACCTCTTTCTTCAGACATTCATTCTCCTGAACAAATAAAGTCACATGACACACATTTTCATCAACTCATAATCCTGTATAGTTATATATATATATATATACACATACTCTATACATACTCTCTCTACATACTCTCTCTACATACTCTCTCTACATACTCTCTCTACATACTCTCTCTACATACTCTCTCTACATATATACACTCTATAAATATATACACTCTATATATATATACACTCTATATATATATACACTCTATATATATATACACTCTATATATATACACTCTATATACACTCTATATATAGAGAGAGTAAATATATAGAGTATATAATTTAAAGTTACTAGTTACTTCCCACACATAGTAACTGAGTTACATCATTATAAATTACCAGGGAAAGTAACTATTTAAATATATAAGATAACCTGGATGACCCCTAAATAAATATGCTAAATGAATGAAAAGGACACTAAATAGAACAAATTATTATTATAAAACATGGTGCACTAATCTACACTTTGTTTTTTATGTTTCTGTGGGACGATGTGAGAGACACCTATCAAATTCAATATATTACTGTAAATATTATCAACTCTCTATGAACACCTTGGAAATAGTATCGCCATTGTATTTTTATATAGCTTAAAATATGATGTTATGGTAATTTAGCATTATAAGATGATAGAACTTTAGTAATTAGAAAACCATAATTGTGTATTTTTGCGTTTCTATAAAATATAAAATTGTGGCAAACGAAATTTTGATGCTACGAATTTGATCACTAATAAGAATATAAAACACACTAGGATTAAAAAGCTGCTGAGTTCATGGATATTAATCACATAGATTTGCCGAAATCAAAACAAAGACTAAAACTGGTGAGCGTCAGCCAATGAGATTGTCGTTAGTGCATTAGCTCCACCCACTACCAGAGAAACCGGCAGTTCTGAAAGCTGGAGAATTCGAAAGAAGCTGAACTTTGACAAAAAATACAACAAAGAACGATGTTTACTTGTAGTGCATCGATTCTTTGTTTTATAGTAAATGACAGTAACACTACAGTTTATTGTGAGTAACGGTAATGGCGTTGTAACTGGGGAAACAGTAATTTGTTTGATTACTAAAAAGGCTGTTTATTTATAACGCTGTTATTCCCATCACTGGTTACCTGTATGATTCTCTGAATGTTGTGCATGATCATTGCTGTTTCCATGGATACATTCGATAAGCCCATTGAAACGCTGCCTTGCTTCTGTAGGCCATCAATCTGAAATAGAAGAGAGAAGATCACGTATATAATGTAGTAGTTGCTCAGAAATATTGACTCATGATATACCAACCTTCGAAGACAAGTTGTCCAGTTTGTCGGCCACTTTACCAACAGCCAATCGGATTTCAGTGTTGTGTTGACGAGCCTCTGTCATCAAGAAGGATGTGACATCACTAGTTCCTTAAAGAGACAGTCAATTATTTACAATATATATATATATTACTTTGAAATATATATCTTAAACATATAGATGCATGTATTTATACAAATATACAGAATACACACATATATTTTGTAAAGAAAAACATTTATTTTAGATGTGATTAATAGCAATTAATCATTTGACGGCTGTAAAATAAATGCAATATTTATGATTTGGTAGTGAACAGCTATGATCTTTACCTTGGTAAGGCACAGTCTGTGTGGGGTACATCTGACTTACAGGCTGCAAAGAGGACATCACAGTCAAATAATGTTTTATACTTGGTGTTTAGTGTTTGTTTATTCAAATGGAATGATAAATTCCACACTAGAGGTTAATAAACTCTAATTAATTTGGTTGGCCCATTTGTTCTTAAGGAAGAATGCAGCTAATAAGCACTTTTAGGCTGAAAATAACCGTGCCCTGACCAGGATTTCTCTAAAATATCTCGGTTTTGGCTTTTCTAGGTTTTGCCTGTGCAGAAGGATCCTGGAAAATCCCGGCCCAGGACTCGCCGAGGGAAAATGGTATGTACGGTCATCCCTAAGCACTTTACTTTACTACAGTAATGTATAGGTGCATAATATCAATAGAAATCAATAAAAAAATACTGAAAGAAAAAACCCCATAAGAAATTACATTCTTTTTTTATTTGACATGCATGCACTGTTTAAAGGATTAGTTCACTTTTACATTCAATTTTCCTGATAATTTACTCACCGCATGTCATCCAAGATGTTTATGTACTTCTTTCTTCAGTCGAAAAGAAATGAAGGTTTTTGATGAAAACATTCCAGGATGTAGTGAAGTTGACTTCAAACGGTTGAAAGTCTAAATTAGTTTCAGTGTCAATAATATTAAATAAATTTCAATAAATTTCAATAATATAAGAAATATATATAAATCAAAAACCTTCATTTGTTTTCGACTGAAGAAAGAATTACATAAACATCTTGGATGACATGGGGGTATGAAAGCATACGTGTAGCAAAATTCAATTGTGTGAATGTATTTCTTATTTAAATGTACATTTTCCATTACCCCACTTCTGCAAAATTTGGTGCTGAAGGAAAATGAAAATTAAATAATATTATTTACATTTGCCATTTACAACAATAATCTTAATATGTAAATTGCATACTAGCTTTAATGCTGTATTAAGTTGCAAAATGAAAATGTATAACACTAATTGATTTGATATGTGTAACATGTCCAAGCAGAAAAAGAAGCGAAATAAAAAAACTCCTGTAAAATAAAAAATAAAAAAAATAATGGAACTTGACACAAATAGACGCATTGTCGTTCTGAAATAGAATTTATTTAAATGTTCATGTTAACAATGAAGGAATTTTAATAATGCATGTAAAAAAAGTAGGAAATAATCAGTGTTATTGCAACTTGTCCAATGTCCAATATTAATATGCTTGTTGATAGTTTCCCCCCATTTTTGGGCACATTTAATTCATAAAGAAAGATATGTCTTCGTCTGCTTTTCTGCAAAATGCTCCAATATTGATCTAGTTCTGTCACCTACATAAATCTAATAAAACACCACTATCTATCAATTCACGCTCCACCTCATATCTCCAGCCGCCATGTTTTAAACGATCTAAACATAATACGCTTCCGCCAATCCCCGCCTTTAAGCAATGATTGACGGAGGGTGGGCGTGGTCAGCTCAGAAATTATTATTTAAAACGGAATTAATCCTTCCAATAAAGTGTGTGTTGAAGAGCTGCTAATTTATCATTTATTTAATATAGTGTCAACATTCTTCAACAGAAGAACAGAAACTCATACAGATTTGGATCAACTTGAGGGTGAGTAAATGATGACAGGATGAGACAGCAATAGTGAGTTAGTCACCTGAAAGGCATGTACTGTTCCTGGCATCATGGGCTGTGGACTGGCTGTAGCCATTGTAACCGGTA
The DNA here is from genome assembly GCA_032357475.1 of Enteromius thamalakanensis. NCBI lineage: Eukaryota > Metazoa > Chordata > Actinopteri > Cypriniformes > Cyprinidae > Enteromius > Enteromius thamalakanensis. The sequence continues at coordinate 18,417,607 of JAUCMT010000154.1, read as the reverse complement.
GAAGAGCCGAAGCTGGAATAAAGAGAGTAAATAAATCTCATAAAACTAAAAGCAAAACACAAAAGCATAAAAAAATACACACAACTTTTATTAATAAAGTCAAAACTAAAATAAAATTTACAAAAATCAATGACATTCTTTACTTATTTTAACTAGTGTTTCAAGCTTTCCACAAATAATAAAAGTATGAAAAACAGAAATTTAATTTAATTAATCACTCAAATTTAATTAGTGATATGTAAACACATTTTATTTTTTGGTAAATTAAGAGGATTTACTATTAAAATTAAAGATAAATATTGAGTGATTATTTCTTAAATAAACTTTTTTTTTTAAACATAAGTGGTAATAGTAGCCTGTCACATACATTACTCTGAATAATAGTAATATATTTCTGGCACAATGTCTAAACCGAACTTTTATTTTGATGGATTGCCGTGAATACCTTTACATTTCTGTGTGTATATGATATGTTGGTTTACTCAAGTGAAACGGTAAAATGCACGTGAAGTGACTCTCAGATCAGTTTTGGAGATGTTGTTTATGTGTTTTTGCCCTCACTGAGACGGCAGATGCTGCAATCACTGCGAGCGTCACGTGCTTGTAGTAAACTAAACGCGCGTCTCTGCCATTCATTCGTTAACACAGAGACGCTTGAACATACAGGATGCATATTTGAATCGACTTTTGCAACTTAGTATTAACATTCGTTGAACGTTCGTTGGAACTCATGAGGGCGTACACATTAAGAACTGGGTTGACCGGGTACGAGGTACCACCGGTACTTAAAAAATACTGGTAACGTTACCTTGACGTTGAATTTTCTTTAGTACGGACTTGGTGCCGAAGTACCAGTGCTGCGTCCCAAATCGCATACTACTTAAATAGGTACTACATTTAAAACCGAACGTACTACTCGACCGTTAAAACAGTAGGTACTATATAGTATGAATGTGAGTAGT
>JAUCMT010000154.1:18400286-18416545 GCA_032357475.1 Enteromius thamalakanensis | reverse complement strand
GTGGAGCAACGTGGTGTTGGTGGATGGAGCGAGACATGATGTCCCAGATGTGCTCGATTGGATTCAGGTCTGGGGAATAGTCGGACCGGTCCATAGTATCAATGCCTTCGTCTCGCAGGAACTGCTAACACACTCCAGTCACATGAGGTCTAGCGTTGTCTTGCATTAGGAGGAACCCAAGGCCAACCGCACTGACATATGGTCTCACAAGGGGTCTGAGGATCTCATCTAGGTACCTAATGGCAGTCAGGCTACCTCTGGACAGCACAAAGAGATGCCACCCCACCCCACACCACACCATTACTGACCCACTGCCAAACCGGTCATGCTGGAGGATGTAGCAGGCAGCAGTACATTCTCTACGGCGTCTCCAGACTCTGTCACGTATGTGACGTGCTCAGTGTGAACATTCAGTCGCTGCCGTCCTGGATGAGCTGCACTACCGGAGCCACTTGTGTGGGTTGTAGACTCCGTCCCATGCTACCACTAGAGCGAAAGCACCGCCAGCATTCAGAAGTGACCAAAACATCAGCCAGAAAGCAGAGGAACTGAGAAGTGGTTTGTGGTAGCAAACTGCAGGACCACTGCTTTTTTGGGGGTGTTTGATAATTGTCTATAATCTCCACCTGTTGTCCATTATATTTACACAACAGCATGTGAAATTGATTGTCAATCAGTGTTGCTTCCTATGTGGGCAGTTTAGTTTCACAGAAGTGTGATTGACTTGTTACATTGTGTTGTTTAAGTGTTTTTTGAGCAGTGTATTTGTCTTGAATTTGTAATTAATTTAAAGTATTATGCAGTGAAGGAAAACACTCCAAATGCAGACGTGCCGTAGTCTAGACTTCACATAATGTATGTGCACGCTCTGTAGAGGTGTTTTAAATGCTATTTGCAAAATACTGGATAATGTCAAATCACACGTCGTTAACCAAAATCTCAATATATGATGCCAAACAGTATATATATCGCACACCCCTGATTCTACTGAATACTAAATCAGCTTTTTTTTGTGTGAGATGAATTAATGAATGTTGACATTTTGAACAAATAACTTAAGATATTTCCTTGTAAATTAAAAAGTAATGCATTCATTCACTAATAACTTGAAAAAAAGTAATCTGATTACATAACTCTAGTTACTTTACTGGGGTGCATTACCCCAACACTGCTTCAGAGTATGTGTTAACAGGATAAAGTCAAACATGAGGAAGTAAAAGGAAGCTCTGGATGTAAGTACCCGACGAATCTCAGCTTCGAAGATTAGTGTGCTGTCTGGTGGGACGCGGTTGGCAACACCCTGAGACCCGTAGGCGAGACTGGGGGGAATCACCATGAGCCGTTTCCCGCCTTTACGCATATTCAACATCCCCTCCTCCCAGCCCTGAGAGACAGAGAGAGAGAGCCATATGAGTGATAATGAAACATGTAATGCAGCCCAGCCATATTCCACCTCACCTTAATGACTTTCCCAGCCCCGAGCTTCAGTCTCAGCAGTTTGTCTTTATTCAGATTTGAGTCAAACATCTGGAGGAGGAGGAGAGAAAAAAAAGATTATTAAACTTTATGTTTGTATATTTGTGTGTCTGTGTATATTTATTATTGATATATAAATAAGTAGAAATATTTGCATGTCTACATATAAACTCACAGAAATTTAATATAATATAAAATATAATAAAAAAATTTAATATATGAAAATTTTTCTGAAAAATATTCATGCATTTAGATACACATAATAAATATACACAGTCCACCCACATATAGTATGCAAACAAAACATTTATTTTGGATGCAATTACTCATGATTAATTGCTTGACAGCACTAGTAATATTACAAAAAAATTAAAAAAATTCTGTTTTGTATTCATCAAAGAATCACAGCATTAATGTTTTTACTTTATCTCTTAAATAAATGCAGTGTTGATAAGCACAAGATATAGAAACTTTGTGTTCTTCTACAATTCCCATAAAAACCCATGTTTACATTTACAACTTTATTTAGAATTTAGAGCCATATTCTCATAACGGTCATAACTTGTACATTTGGATCATAATGACTCTTATTTACTCCCCAAAGCCATTTTTATTCACACTGTCAGCTTTGGATACAGTGCACATGTAAAAACATCTTTACCTGTCCGATGGTGTGGTTTTGCAGTAGCCAGCCAGAGTAGGCCACTTCCAAAGAGTCTCCATTCTCCACAGACTGACCCTCACCCAGAACAAGATCCTGGATCAGGACCGAGTCTAACGCACTGCTGCAGTTTACTTTGGCAAGACAAACCTGAAACAACATTATTTCTGCATAAGAAGCTCCTCCATGTTGAGGAGACATGACTAAGAACCCAAAAATACAAACCTCTTTATTAAAGTCTGTAGCTGCTTTCTCAGATTCAAACATCAGCGACCAATTCTGTCTCTGGTCATCATAAAATGTACAGTAGTTACTGGGCTGGACCTGGATGTGAGAGAGAAAGTTAGAAAAAAACAGAAAACAAACAAGTGTTGTCTGACTTGAGTTAGGTGAATAAGAGCTCACAGTGAGAACGAAGCTGCCGTGGATCTTAGCGGCCGTCACCTGCTTCTGTTGACTGACATACAGCAGGATCTTATACTGAAATGAGTGCAGACACGCAAATGTGTAAAAAACAACATCCATTTCATTTGACACTCAGTCAAAAAGAAGAAAAATGTGATCGTTCTAACCTCTTTAGTTGAATGATTTCCAACGACCGCAGCTCCAAGCTTGCCTTGTTTGACATACTGTCCGTTAACACTGCACAAAAAACCAGAGATCACGGCCTATTCTACACTATCTCAATTCGTACGCATTTTATAAGGTGCCTATGTCATACACCCTCACTTGCACGATTTGAGTGACAGGAAGGTTTAGGTGTTGGATATTTGTACAAATTCAGACTAATTGTGCAAAGTGTAAAATACGTAAGACTTAACAAAATCATATAGATTTGTACCAGTGAGGTTGTTCAAATTAGCCACCTCATAAAATATGTACAAACTGCCATGAGATCGGCCTGACATATCTCTATTGTATTCAAGGCTGACAATTAATCAAATTTCTAATCGCAATTACAATTATGGATGCCACAATTACGTAATCATTCAAAAAGGCAGCAATCATTCAAAGTCCACTTTTGCTATTGTGAGTGCTTACAGTGTTCGTTTACGACAGAATTACTCACCCTCATGTCGTTCCAAACCCATAAGACCTTTGTTCATTCAGAAACACAGTGAAAACATTTGTAAAGTCAGCATCGGTAGGTTTGTGGGCAATGCGGAGACATGCAGTGTCTCTCTCACACTTCGCTTCCTGTCAATTCTGATCTGTCCTGTCACAGTAAAGGCTAAAAATAACAAAAATAAATCTTAAAAAAAAAAACTTTTTGTGACGCTATGAGAATACATTTTTAGTTGTGCAACGAAAACAAAAAATAACGTTCTTCTCCCCTGAGTTATGTCCGTTTTGTAGAGTATCACAACACATACATCATTTCAGTTGTGTTGTTGTCTATGGAGGGACAGAAGGCTCTCTGACTTCAGCAAATATATCTTAATTTATGTTCTGAAGATGAACAAAGGTCTTTGGGTAACAACGTCAGGGTGAGTAATAACAGAATTTTCATTTTAGGGTGAACTAACCCTTTAATATGTCCTTTAATATCTTACGAGATTTTCCACTGCTTTTATTATAGTTTTAGTTTAACGTTATAGTTCCATCCGTATGGCATTTCTTTATAATTAAAAGAGGAAACCAATCCAATGAATAGCTTAAGGCTTAGTACTATTGAAAAAAAGCAACAAAAAATTTCCAGTTTTCAGCTTGTTTATGTTCATATAAAAATATGACAAAGTTCACAATGGCATAACCATCATTCAGTGAAAATTATGTGAATCGCAATTACAATGACAAGCAAATAATTGATCATTAAGATTTTTGTAATAATCGTGCAGCTCTAAACAGGAAACTGTACTTTGCTTAAAAATGTGCAGCACTACAGATATGTACATTGTCTATGCTTTACTCACTACACTTAAAATTAAATAAACAATACACAAAATTAAAAAGATTCTACATATTTTCCAACTTACTATCTGTAAGCATGTACTGCAGTAGCAACGAGAACAGCAGGGGAGTTTGGAGGAGGTGCACCCTTTTGGGTTGGGGGTCCTGTAAAACAACATAAATCTGGATTTAAAAGTATTATAGTATTTCCTATTTTTACTATAGTATTGTATTTAATACCACATTAATGTAGCCTAAGTAAGTAAAAAAACACTACAACATAATCTTATCAAGCTTATTGAGCCTAGGCTATATAAAGTAGTGACCCTGGACAACAAAACCAGTCGTAAGTGTTAATTTTCCGAAATTGAGATTTATACATGATCTGAAAGATGAATAAATAAGCTTCCCATTGATGTATGATTTGGATGGATGAGGTCCTATTTGACCGAGATACAACTATATGAAAATCTGGAATCTGAGGGTACAGAAAAATCTTATCAATGCATATTACTAATCAAAAATGAAGTTTTAATATGTTCACAGTAAGAAATTGACTAAATGTCTTCATGGAGCATGATCTTTACTTACTATCCTAAGGATTGTTGGCAAAAAAAAAAAAAAATTTTAAACTTTAACCCATACAATGTATTTTTGGCTATTGCTACAAATATACCCCAGGGACTTAAGTCTGGTTTTGTGGTCCAGGATCACATATATAAATGAAATGAAATTAATTCTTACAGTGTTGTGGCTTCATTCCCATCAAACAAAAACATTACCCTTTCAGAGACTATTGATATGTACGTTTGCGTCAAAGTTATTTTAATATCAGTGCTAAACTCACATCACATTGTTCCTTTAGCAAATCAGGCACTAAACTAGCACATTTAGTTAAAAACAAATGAGGATCCCTGTATTTAAATATCAGTTTGTAGGCGACAGAAACTGTCATATGGAAGGTTTTGGGCGCTGTGCTTGCAGATTTGCTGTTGTGTTAGATCTAGTGTTTCTCTTACCTGAGCTGGCAGGGTTCTTGCGGGGCTGTTTGGGAGCCGTGTACTGGAAAGACTCGTTCCCCTGGCTTGTTGCCTGATCCAGTCCAAACAGAGAGGCTAACTTTGCTCTGGAATCACAGAACAGCAGCAGTAAGCTCCACTTGTGTGAGATCACATGAGTCTCTGAACGACGCTCAAATCTCAAATTAAAGCTGCCCTAATTTTTACTTTGCATGACTTGTTGATTCAACTTTTTTCACACCTGCAACAAAAAAAGTATGACTTCTGCAATATCGTGAGGAAGCTACTTATTAAACGTCACTGACCCATGGATCTGCCTCCACTTGTAGTCATTGTCCTGCTGTCGTGCCATGCTCAGCTGACCTGTTTTTGACCCGCTCGCCTAGATAACCAGTCAATCACTCCTCATGTGCATATCAGCTTCATGCCACATTTCCTATTCCATGTAATATCGGATCTCTTTAGCGGGTCTGGCAGGGACTACAAGCACACAGCAGCTCCGCGTGACTGTGCCCCGATCCCAGACTGAGGCCCTGCTCTGATCCGGGACATCTAACTACCAGCATGTGAGCGGCATTAACACACCGACTCTCTACAATCCTTCTCAATATTCTTCTTCATATTACCCATTAACACATAGGGATGCCAGCGCAGTTTAATTTATGGATATAACCTCAGATAACACCAGAGAGAAGAAATGTAGTGGTTTAAAAATGGGGTCTGGGGGGCCACAAAAGTGTGTAAGACGGGCCTGTGTAAATGTCCAGAGAAAAAAAAATATATATAATGGGTGTATTTGAATGTAATCATTAAATCATCATAATTTCTTTCATCATTTAAAGTAATGGGGCAAAAAAAAAGTATTTAGTCAGCCACCAATTGTTCAAGTTCTCCCGTTCAAAAAGCATTGTTATACCTCAACTATGAGAGACAAAATCCAGAAAATCACGCTGTAGGAAGTATTTATTTGCAAATTATGGTGGAAAAAAATAAAAGTATTTGGTTGATAACAAAGTTTCATCTCAATTCTTTGTTATACAGGTTTTCTGTGAGTCTTCACAAGCGGTTCACACGCTGTTGCTGGTGTTCTGGTCCATTCCTCCAGCAGATCTCCTCTAGAGCTGGCTAGGCCACTCCAGGACCTAGAAATGCTTCTAACAAAGCCACTCTCTTTTGTTGCCCGGGCGGTGTGTTTGGGATCATAATCATGCTGAAAGACCTAGCCACGTTTCATCTTCAGTGCCCTGCTGATGGAAGGAGGTTTTCACTTAAAATCTCACGATACACAGCCACTTTCATTCTTTGGTTTACACAGATCAGTCGTCCTGGTCCCTTTGCAGAAGATCAGAAGATGTTTCCACTACCATGCTTCACAGTAGGTCTGGTGTTCTTTGGATGCAACTCAGTATTCTTTCTCCTCCAAACACCAAACACCAAACAAGGGTTTTTTACCAAAAAGTTGTATTTTGGTTTCATCTGACTATATGACATTCTCCCAGTCCTCTTCTGGATCATTTTGACTCTGCGGGGTGAGATCTTGCGTGGAGCCTCAGATCAAGGAAGATTATCAGTGGTCTTGTATGCCATTTCATCTAATAATTGCTCCCACGGTTGATTTCTTCACACCAAGCTGCTTACCTATTGCAGATTCAGTCTTCCCAGCCTGGCGCAGGTCTGGTGTCCTTTGACAGCTCTTTGGTCTTGGCCATAGTAGAGTTTGGAGCGTGACTGTTTGAGGCTGTGGACGGGTGTCTTTTATACTGATAACCAGCTTAAACAGATGCCATTAATACAGGTAACGAGTGGAGGACAGAGGAACCTCTTAAAGAAGAAGTTACAGGTCTGTGAGAGCCAGACATCTTGCTTGTTTGTAGGTAAACAATATTTATTTTACAGAGGAATTTACAAATTCATTCATTAAAAATCCTACAATGTGAATTCTGGATTTTGTCTCTCATATTTGAGGTATAACTATGATGAAAATTACAGGCCTCTCTCGTCTTTTTAAGCGGGAGAACTTGCACAATTGGCTGACTAAATACTTTTTTGCCCCACTGTATATATAACAGAAATTATTCATTGATACACAAATTAGTAAAGTCGGACATTTAAAATAACAGCCTTTTTTAGCTTTAATAGTACTTTTTTTATGACAACACCTTATTAAAACTTAGCATTTTAGAAATTGTAAAAAAAATTTAAATGTAGGAAAATTAATATTAATACTTGGCAATGTAGACCTTTTAACAGTAGACTATAACAGACTACAGTTTTGATCATATTGATAATTTAGAAGCCTCAAAAATGTTTGTATCAAATATAATACAATATGGGCCTTATTTAAATCATATAAAGAAACTAGAAATAATACAAATAATATTTCAACAAATTTATAATATTAACTATAACTTAAATTTTAGAATCATAATATTTAGGGGGTTGATGACATCTAAAAAAAAAAAAAAAAGCCTGATTTAAACAACATTTAAAAATGTCTGAAGGCTCGTACACACTAAACCACACACACACACACACATATATACATATATATTTACTACATGAATTGCAGATAGCTCAGGAATTAAAACTTTATGCTTTTTAATGTTCTCAAACTTTGGGGCTGGTGGTCCTTCAGTGGGATTTTAGTTTAGAAATAATGTACATGGCATTAAAAATACTTCATAGGCCGAGATAATTTTAGTGCAACTGCTCACATTAAGAGGTCTGTTCAGCAGGACTGCTAATGACCAGACATCATATGACCATGGACGTCATGCGAGAACATTCAGGTGTTGAATGCTGAAAACAACTCGATGTTATGTTAACACATGAAACGACTCACTTGTCCGTTGATGTACTTTGTCGCAAAAAAAGTTTCTTCAGGTTAACGTTAATCTGTCAGCCATAAAAAGCTGCACTGTCTGCTACGTTATGAACCAATGAGTGACACTTCTCTTCTCTCTGGCACCAGACATGTTTTTCTTCGCCATACCGTCGCTGCATTTTAGTTTCGGTATTACACATCTCCCCAAACTTTATTTAAAGAGTGAATGTTGTGTGTCTGAAGACTTTTGCCTGCATGATAGTGTCTTTGTCCGTCAGGAACTCACCCTCCAGTGGGAGACAGAAAGTCTCCGTCCTCGTCGTCCGCTGCAAACATGGCCCTGATTGATCTTCACACCGCGAGGCGAACACAGGCGCCAGATTTACTTATATTCCAGAAATGCAGTAATTTTCCCCTGCATGCGGTGAGTAAATATTAACGTGTAATAATTCTCTTCAGGAGCTTCCTGGTTTCGCTGGTGTCAGCTGACACGTCACCTGACCACGCGCGCTTACGTCACTCGGCACGTCTACTCAAACTGGCGCGAGAGTGAAAAAGTAAATAAAACAGATTTGGAATATCTAAAATATGTTTTCATGTGGTTATAGTTAATGTACTGAGTTTTTAATAATACGAAAATCAAAATAAATAACTGATCAATTATAATAGATATCTTTGAATGTATTCTTCGTTTGTTTCATTTTTTTGTTAAAACACATAGCCTACCTAATTATTATTTATTTTATTCTATTTAATATTATATTTATTTCATTATGCGTGAACTGGTGTAAAATTATGGTAAAACCACTGATCGATAAGAGGTAATATATCATTATACAGATCAAAACTCATAAGTTTGACAAAAATATTTTACGATCTTAGTTTGAGAATCTATTTTATTTGTATTACAGGTGTGATCTAAAATCAGAGTTTGATTTTCGCATCGGATTTGGATTAGCGCTGTGAACCTGTCCTGCTGCTTAGCAACCAAACTTTACACAAGCCAAGGCATAAGTTTGTTAACGCTTGCGATGATGCTCTCTAATGTTTGTTAACAAATGAGGTGAGTTTACATAATTATTATACTGTATATGTATATTTATAAGTGTTATAACGCTATTATACCAAATGGGCAACATTTTAGAACGAATCCAGTTCGATTAGAATGTTAGCGTTTTTAAATGCTATGAAATAAACGATTTTCACAATTATCACAAAAGAACTGTTCTGTTTTTACTGTCGCATTGTCGTTTTATTCGGTAAATGAATAAAAAGCCTCTGGGTTATTTTGAGTGTTTCTCACTATATAGAATATTAGCCCTGTAAGCTTTTTGAAAGGAATATTTCACGCCAATATGAAAATTGGTTTAAGATTTACTCGCACTTAGGCCATATAAGATTTAGACAAGTTAGTTTTTCATTGAAATAAGTGTGGAGAAATGTAGCATTTCATCACCTGCTCACCTCTGCAGTGAATGGGTGCCGTCAGAATTAGAGTCTAAAGTAATCCACACCACTCCAGTCCATGAGAGTCGTCCCGTTTTCCCTACTGAAAAAGTTGTTTAAATCAGGAGGGAAATATGTCCAGATCAGACGCTGCTTACAAGTCAAAACAGCCTAAAAGAGTAGTGAACATATATGGTTTTTGATGTAAAAACAGATGGTCTTTTGGATGTTAGACATTCATGGATTTGTCTTTTCACTTCACAAGACATCAAATGTTGGACTGCAGTGGTGTAGATTGCATTGTTTTTATCAGGTGTTTGAACTCATTCTGACGGCACCCATTCACTACAGAGGATCCGCTGGTAAGCAAGTGATGAAATTGCTAAGTTTCTCCAAATCTGTTACAATTAAGAAACAAACCCATCTGATGATGAGTAAAGTATGTTTTCTTTTTGGTGAACAATTGCTTTAAGTCTTCCGCTCACAAGTCTGATCAGGTTCAGTGTAGTATTTTCATATTTCAGGGCCAGTGTGGATGGAGCTCATTGTTTCAGGGTGCTGTGTTCGCACCCGTGCTGCTGGGACACCGAGCGCCACTGCACCAGAGGATTCAAAAGACACACTCCAGCACTCTTGAGCAAACACACTCTCAAAAACCGTGTGTTTCTTTGTGTCATCTACATCCAGTCCCTTATTCATTTGATTTTTTTGTAATTTTTTTCTCTTGTAATACCAGCAGAAGACTTTCCATCTCTGAGTATAGTTGACGTCTCTGAATGGGCCGGACCGAGGAGATCGTTTAAAGAAAGGCCACTGAACGGTGCTGACACAGAGGTGCCTTTGAATGACGTCTCTTGTGTTTCTCTCATCAAACAGACTAAAGACACTCAGATGATTAAGAGGTAAGGCTAATACATGCCGCATTAATACAAAAGTAATCAGATATATTACTTTTTTTATACCATTACTCACAGTCTCTGGTTATTTTTTGGCAGGGGAAATCTTTCCTTCCCAGACATCATGTTGCCCAGCGATAATCCAAACAATACGGTCAAGGTTTGTAGACGTTACACTTGACTTCCAAAATATGAATAATCATATCTGAATTAAAGTGGTAATATGATGTTGCTGAAAATAACATTATTTTGTGTATTTGGTGTAATGCAATGTGTTTATGCAGTTTAAGAAAAAAAAAAACACTGCACATTATTGTTTCTTCTCTAAGCCCCGCCTCCTGAAATGGGTTGATTTGTACAAAGCTCATTGTTCTAAAAAAGCAAGGTGTGCTCTGATTGGCCAGCTATCCAGTGCACTGTGATTGGCTGAATACCTCAAGCGTTTGGTGGAAAGTTACACCCCTTACCATAAGATGGTGGAGACATAATAACTGATTATCATGACTTAGTTCTGTGTTTTTACACGTGGTGTTGCATCACGACTCGTAAACATAACACCTCGTCTGCATTCGTGATCGAAGAAACAACAAGCACAACCCTTCACTGCTCAACACTCACGTCTGAATAGCAAGAAGCAGCTTCTTTTAATAAGAAGCTTCACTTAAGTGTGATTTTCACAACGACACACAGCGTCTCCAGAACATGGCGCCCGCAGCAACACTACAGACAGAATAATAGCTCCGCCTTCCTTATTTGTGTAAACATTTGGGTGGTGTTTGAAAATAAACCCACTCTGTGACGTAGAAAAGTGGGGGCGTGTTTTTACGAGTCGTTTTAGGAGGGTGTGGACAAGTGATAACTTGTTTTTTAGATTTTAATCTTTGCTTCGGGGATTTTATCAACAGCTTGTAACACTACAAAGAGAAAGGAACATTTGAAATTGCATCATATGACTCATTTAAATAAATTGTGACTTGTGATTGCAGTTAAACACAGTTGACATCAGTCCTTTGATGATGCCAGAGTGTCCAGTGGTTATGTGGATTCCCAACCCACACCACGAGCCTCGGTGGCTCGTTCAAAACAAGTAGGCCTGACCTCACAATAATCGCTTCCTATAGTATCAACAAGAGTTTTATAAATCATTTAAGCAGCACTGCATATTATAGTATTTTTAAACCACCTTTGTGAGCTATTCATATCCAGCATGTGATGACCATGTCCTTTTTCCTGGACATGTTTGGTTTCTAAATTGCCTTAAATGCCCGGGTTTTGGCTTTTTTTTCTTCCCTATTGACGTTCTCAATCCTGTTTCTGTTTTTAAATTGTAATTATAAAAAGCTTTGCAGGATTTGCGATACTGATGACCATTAAAACATGTCATCACAGTCTGTGAAAGGGGTCAATAGGAATACAAATTCAAAGCCTGGACATTTTTAGGCAGTTTAAAAATGTCTGGAATCTGGATATGGATACTTTTTAACTGATGTTTGGCATCTGCTTTTCTCTATAAAGGTCTAAATCTCCAAAGATCGCTATAAAAGAGTTAGTCTGCCTTCCATCTTGTCAAATGACAAAACCGTCCATAGTGGTGAGTAACCAGGTCTCTGGTGTAATTATGCAGCCATAGTAATGTGAGGGCATCATTGCAGTTTAGAAAATAAAAGTAGTTGGTAGATGGCAGAACTTCAAATATATTTACAAAGTTTTATATATATATATTTTATGTTATTTCAAATAAGTATAATTAGTATTAATACATATTTGAATGTATGCAAGTCTATTATGTCTATATAGAAAATATATGCCTATATATTTAAAAAATACAGTCAAACCAAATTTATTCAGACACCAGATTATAATTGTTTTTATTTTTTAAACTAGTGGTTGCAGGACACTATAGTGCATTTATGCAAGTGATGATAGTAAAATAAAGTAAACTGTGACATACCTAAAAATTCTTCATACAGAGCTCTTCAGTACCAGTAAAATTGACCAAAATTATTCAGACATTATTCAGACTTTACCTAATTACTAATGCAAACATTTTCCACCACAGACCAAACAAAATTAAGCAAACTAAGCTGGAAATGGGTTAAATTGGTATTATCAAATTGCATACCTAAATTTAACAGCTGTTTAATCAAATGTATCATTACATACCTTTCTATCAAGTTATTTGACATTGATGAATTTGTTCTGAAACAGTTTAACTCTAAATTCTAGACATATTTTTTTTACCACTTTTACCACTTTACCATACCAACTGTGACAAAATGAGAAATGTTAAAGCACGTGATTTATTTACATGTTTTTTGTTAAATACACATATATTAATATTATTATTAATTATTTATTAAATGGAACTCATAATCTTTTAAAGCATCAGTGCATCTGTCCAGCATAATTCTGCCATTTTTGTTTGTTTATATTCAGGCCAGCCAGAGGAAGAAGTGTAAAAAGAGAGGGAAAAGAGGAACTAACTCCACACAAGAGGGCGCTGGCAGCCCGAGGTGGGTGGGCATCGGCTTTAATCCCATTCCCAAAACCACCAAACATCACCTCTCCAACAAAGGTGGGCAAACACATGTTTTTAGGCATAAAGTTAAACTTCACCATAGCTGACCTACACTGTATAATAAATGAAGGAATTTCTCAGTTCTGTAATTGCAGTTTAAACAGTTTGGTTACCTACATTCTTCTTTTGTGTTCAGCAGAAAGTCATACAGGTTTGGGACGACACAAGGGTGAGTATAATATTTCATACATATAAATGGTATGCATATTGTATTTCAGCGTGTCTATTTCTTTCTCCCTTTCTCATCTATCCACAGACAGTGGGTGGGGATCACTGGATCAAAAACTGCCAAGCCTAACCACAGCACACCCAAAGCCAAAGAGCAGTAGTGTCAGTCCAGCCTTGAGCCTGAGTTTAGGATCAGTGAAGTGCTGGAGAGGCCACTGAAACAGACCTAAACAGATCACACTGAGAAGACAAAGGTTTTTAACTGAAAATGGAAAGTCTGTGCCATAAGCAGTTTGTCATATGCAGTGATTCAGTGCACAAGTCTAATCCTATTTTAAACAAAGACCAGTTTCAACAAGTAATTAAAATATAACCTATATGGTTTGTTTTTTTGCTGCCTGAACAGTTATTGTATTCACAAATGTGCATTATGATGATAAACAGCAGGTGGCAGATTTAGTGAGAGTCTGTTGATATAGGCTATATGAATATAAATGCAGTTGACAATTATCAACAAACAAAACATGCACTATTGTTCAAATGTATTTTATGTTTATAAAAAAAGAAATCAATGCTTATGTACAACCAGTGTGCAGTTAAACCTGTGATCACTGCTGTTTATACTTTCCAAAAATAGGCCTTTGCTGAAACAGATCGCAGATTTACAGATATAATACAGATTTAGAATACATCTATAAAAATAAGCTGTTTTTAAACAGTATCTATAATTTAAAATACTGCTTTTTTGTGAACGTGACTTTGTTTTCTTTTAAGGTTAAATCTTTTTTAAATCAAGATATTCCAATAATTCATCAAAACTGTTTAAAAATAAGCAGACTTATAAAGTCGCAATTCTAAAAACAATTCTTTTCCCCCTCAGAATTGGACTTTATATCTCCCAATTCCAAGAAAATAAGGCAGAATTGCGAGTTTGTGTCATGCAATTCTGATTAAAAAATGCAAGTCTGCATACTTTTAAATAAAAAGTCGCAATAACCTTTTTTAATGTTTTATTCATTGCTGGAAACAGGCTTCTATTCTAAACAGACAATATGGTGCACGGCAGCAGATGTAATGCAGACAGCCTACTACTCTTATTGACTGCTAGTTGACATTTTGCAAAGCAAGGCTACTTATAGTTAGTTTAATGTGGAATATGATTTTATCAGTATCATGTGGAATAACTTGCAAAACAAATGTAATTTATCTGAATACATAAGTACTGTCCACTGGGAACCAATGAACCGTCTACTCAGCAGAGGCTAACAGGGTCATGCTAACAAGCCAAACCTTGACCCTTCAGTACAAGCACACCCAGCGTCTGTCTCTGTTCCAGGTAACCTCCCGTCTCACCGCACTCTCATGTCCACACACCCATTGCACTTGTTTTTCCATTAGTACAGAGACTTTGAGCGAGTTTATGTAGGAGAGAATGGGCAAAAACACAGAGAAAGTGAGTTCTGTGCGCTGGGATTTCCACAGCTGACGTCCAGGAGAGGATACGGTTTGTTCCTCACCGCTCACAGATGCAGGGACACTAAACATAACGCTTGTGATGCGCCAGGTGTGACCCAAAAACTACACTGAATACAAATCAGGCTGACATGCCATATCCACCCAAACTAATAGGTCATTTATCGCATGCTTAGCATGAAATTTGTTTGTCATTGAGCTTCCTCCCAAGTGTGCAGGTGCTTCCTTTACTCTGAGTCATATCATTTACTATGGCTCTGTTTAATATTTAAGAATTGGTTCGTTGAACAGTTTCTTGAAATTGTAAATAAAGCTACATTTAATACAGACCATATCTTTGCAATTCATTCATTCATTCAATTTGGAATTGTAACACTAAAAAAAACAGCATATGGTGGTTAGGTATGTTTTGATGCTGGGATGATGGTTTAAACTGGCCCTGTGCAAACCAGCAAAAGACTAGTCAAACCAGCATAAACGAGCAAAACGACCATAAACCAGCAAAGGACCATCCCAGCTTAAAAGTAGTCTTTTTTTTTTAGCTGGGATGATTTTACTTCATTCATCACATGACCTCATCAGTGTGTTTTATTCAGTCAGTAGCATCCAGTTGTCATCTTGCATTTGAATTACATTTTGTATAAATGTCTTGTCATTTTACAGACCAATCATTCTTTTATCACACTAGACATTGGAAGGTCAGGTAGATTGCATTGCATGGTGGGGTAAAATATTGTATGTCGTGTGTTCACATATTACCAAATGTGTGTTATCTGGGTTTTGGATGCATACAAGACATTTGTATAGTGCAAAAATAGTAAGTGTAGTAGTTGAGTATTTTATTCTAAATAGTCTGACTCCTAATTTAGTTATAGTGGTGACGCATGACTAGAACAAACACAACTCGCAAAGACAAATTGAGGTGGTTCTGAATAGAACTGCAGTAAAGCGTTACGCACATAACGGTCCAGACACGTCATTGACGGACAGTGTTTGTTCAGAACAGACGCTCTCAGCCATGGGACTGACCACAAGATCCTGACCTTCAAACACACACTTAAAAGAGAAATGTGATAAAATGACAATACCAGACAGATTTGTGTGGTTGCTTAGAAGAGGACCTGACATGTCTGGTTATGTATAAAGCGGACTGCCATTCTACTCGTACTATTTCTGCAGTACACTTTACCAGTCATCAGGTGACTATACTAGTGTAAATTTGTCATTTCCAATATGATTAATACGACAGTGTTGCAAACAATTGGGTTCTACTGTTGAACCTTGAAAGGAAGATGTTATATACAGTGCCCTCCACTAATATTGGCACCCTTGGTGGCTGTGAAAATAAATCTGCATTGGTTTTCCTTTTGATCTTTTATTAAAAAAATCCACACAATTCTAACCTGGGGGAGATGTGGAAAAAATCTCATTAGGAAATAAATGTTTTTCTCTATTACTTGTTGGCCACAATTATTGGCACCCCTAGAATTGTTTATGAGTAAAATATCTTAAGTATATTCCCATTCATATTCACGGTTTTGAGCACTCCAGGGTGATTCTGGACATGAAATTATCCAGCCATGGCTTCCTGTTTCACAGAAATATATACAGAAGGGAAAACAAAGCCCAATTCCCTTAATCATCAACACAATGAGAAAAACCAAAGAATATATTTCTTACATGCTGCAAAAGATAATTAAGCTTCACCAATTAGTAAAGTGGATTTAAGAAAAAAACCAAAGTAGTAAAAATGAGCATTTCCACCATCAGAGAAATAATGAAGAATTTACAATCAACACACAATGTTAGGAAGCTGTCTGGAAGAGGA
>JAUCMT010000154.1:18337448-18348969 GCA_032357475.1 Enteromius thamalakanensis | reverse complement strand
CATATAAACCTGTTTTAAGAGACTTGTTAAACAATATTAGCAACCCTTAAAATGGCATAATAGGGGCACTTTAAGTACAAAATTAGTGTGTGAAAATATAGCACTTACTGTAAAGCACATTAAGTGTAAGATCATGTCGAATATAAAATGCTTTCCTTGTCTGTACCACATATGAAGAGGTGAAATTTTTTATTATTATTATTAATCTTATGTAGTCGTGGATGAAGAAGGCTCATATCAAAATTCTGTCCTTGCTTCGTTCACTTCAGACTGAACTGCCATTGACAGAGCTGCCAGTAAAAGAGCATTATGCTTAGAAGCATTAAGGTGTGTCTTATATTAAGAAGGACCGTTTAGATGTAGATGAACTGTTTGTGTTTCTAATACTTGAAAAATAAAGCAAATTGCATGTTTAGGTGTATATGTACATGTTTCTGAGAATTGGGGAGAGGGAGAAATAAACTCATACCAATTGAATCTATTGCAGATGTTAGACTGACACACACACACACACACACAATACCACCCAGTTTGTGTTTCTAAAGCTGAATTCACACATAATCCCAAATTTCCTGCAACATTCCAGCATGATTTCCATTCTCTCTGTGAGGCAATCTGTTCACCCTCCCTAACTACAACACAATTGTGCTTTCCATCTTAGCAGCACGGCCTTATTTTCCAATCTCTGGAACATTCTTTTGGTTAATTTAAGATGTAACAAACTAGTCCACACAAGTGATATAACCAAGTACATAACCAAGACGTTTACATTCCTCATAGTGTAAGCACTGATGTTTAGAGAATTATGGAGGCTCTTGTGAGTCGAGAGGATCTCACATTCCTTCCCCAACCAGGATAGGCCAATAAAATATCTTGAAGTCCATCGTGTGAAACACTTTGGTGCTGTGTGAATCACACCCTGAGATCAGGTTGCGTAGCGTGTCTTGTTCTCTTGTCTGCGGTGTTTTTGTGCTCCAGGCCTCTGGCCGAGTCTGTGGGCCTCTCCTCCATTGTTGCCCTACGCTGAGCGCCACTTTTCCAGCCTCCCATCTGGGCTCTGGGGGTGGGGAGGCTTTTTGTAACGGCTTTAATTGTGTAGGTGAGGCCGTTTTTAAAGTGCAGCAGCTAATTGGCTGTAAATGAGTCCATCTGCTTTGATTTGGAGTTGCAGTGAGTCTGCAGTTCTCATGGTCTTTCATTCTTGCCAGTCTCTACAGTATTTCCACACTTAGCTCCTCCTGCCAAGTCGACATGCATTAGAGTCTATTTGAAACCAAAATCTATCCTACAGTATATTTACCATAGTTTAAAACAATACAAAAGCTACTGGATTGGATTAACTAATTGCTATATAGTTATTTAGTCGTTGTTTTAGCAAAATCACATTTGGTTGGACTCTATTTTTGACCACCTAGTTACTTTTTTGTCATTAAAATTCAAGTTCGTAATATTTACAATAATATATATATATATATTGAATTTGATAGGTATCTCTCACAGAACAGTAAAAATAGTGTGGATTAGTGTACAATAATATTTTTTCTATTTAGTGTCCATTTCATTAATTTAATGTATTTAATATTGGGGACATCCAAGTTAATTGACATGTCTGAAGATTTTTTTAAGTTCACAGTTACTGTTTGTGAGAAGTAACTAGTACTTATAACTAATTAGCCTACTTTTTTAAAGTAACATGCCCAACACTGGTCTTGAGATAAAATAAAAAATAATCAAATTATACAAAATATTAAAAAATGTACCTCAATATAAAATCTGAATCACATTTGAAGCTGTTATATCTAACACTGCACCAATTTACTGAAAGCCATTAAAATAATAAAAAGCTTACAGTGCAGGAGATTGTTTATTGGGATTAATATGTATTAAATTGTTGTCTTTTTATGACAGAAATCTTAACAGAGTCCTCGTTGCTGGCTGCAGTGACATTCAGTTTGCTGTCATCTTATCAACATCTAACAACCAGTGTGAGTTTCCTGTTTGCCTGTCTACTTCTTATTAGTCCATCATGTTAACGGACAGCTAGTGCAGCTTCTGTTTCACGTGTGAGTTGGGTTTGGTCTAAGCACACGATACCTGAAGATCCGTTAGTGTTCCCATTCATCTCATTCAGGAAGACACTGTCAGGAGCAGGACTCTCACGAGTGACATTATCATACTTCGACAACAACACATGGAAAGAATTTATATAGGGAGGGTGAAATATTGTGTCAGTGTGATGCCAAACATGCCTAAAAGTGTGTTGACCATGTGATGTGTGGGCTAACTGAGAGCACACACTTATTTTGTACTGCTGTCTTTTAAAAATAAACCAGAAACCCACCGGCATGTGTTTGTAGGAGTTAACAGCTTTAAGTGCTGATTATTAAATAACCTCTTCTCACAGCAGCATTCAGACTCACTAATGGGGTTCATCATTAGTTGAACATGTACTAATTCTGGTGTGTTCGGTACGATAAGCATTATTATTTTTCAAAACCCCTGACCTTTAGTTATAATTTATCCAACAGATATGAATGACGCTTTAAATTGTGCAAATTGTTGAGGCGAGATGAGCTAAGTTGAGCTCGTTTGGATCAAGAAAAGACCTAGTTTCATGTACAAACACCATTTTTAATTTTCAAAAAATGTACCATCTAATTGGATACTTACAATTTGAAATGTGTTATATTACGCAATGTGAATCGTGCAACTCTTTTTGTCTTACATTCCTTAGCAATTCCACATAATCAAGTGATGAGGAACTTGTGCAAGCAAACCATTCTTCTAGAAATGTCTATAAAGCCTGGTGCCATTATATAATAAAGGGTTTGTAGATCAATAAAAGCCTTTTCCACGTAAGGATCCCCGATTTCCCCTTAACTACCCAAACTGCTTGTCCTGCTGAGCCCACAGATACAAAGGTACAGCATCAATACCTGCAATCTACCACGGAGGGCTCTTTGTGTGTGTGTGTGTGTGTGGCAGCAAGCATGAGTGTGTTATCCCGCAAGCAGACAATAATTGGGATGCCACCAGTTTGCGTCAATTCCATGCAGTAGGGAACAAAACAGGGGACCATTTAATGTGCTTCAGAGTAATCAAAGAGAAAAGCTTGTCCTTTGTTTGGGCCGGTCTACTTCAGTGAATGGCACAGAGAGATAGTTGGCTACTAAGAAAGAGCCCTCTCTTTTCATGCTTGGAGGGGATCGGACCATAAGGTGCAAACGGTATTTTAAATGATTGGAAGATTCGGTGTAATTTCTTCCATTCAGTGGCCTGGCTTCACACTGCGAGAGTAATGGAGGCCTGAGAGAGCGTCTGGATGACCGCTACCATCCTGCTGCTACGGTGAAGAGGAGAGGGACGCTGGGTAATCGCACACACCAATTCTCTGTTAGCTCTCCTGCGGTCACCTTCAACTTACTTCAACACTCGAGGGAAAAAAGAAGGATCCAGTTTTACAGAAGTTTTATGTTTGCCGATCTACACTGAATAGTGATGGTCTTACGAAAAACATTGAAGGGTGAGCTTTATTTCACCAAGTACAAGATGTTCCTGGATCAACATTCAAATCAACCAATCAGATTTGAGGGATCATTTTTCTGGAAATATCTGTTTTAGGCAGGATCATGTCCTACTTGGCAAAATCACAGCGAATTGTGTTTGAAGGCCTTGAACCGTAACCGAGGAGATATCTCTTCAATCAAGAAACAACACTTCCCCACAAAAGACGAGTTGACTCTTCTACACTCTTTAAAAAAGGTACAAAAGCTGTCACTGGGACAGTACCTCTTTAAAAGGTACACTTTTGTATCAATTAGGTTCAAATATGTCCACTTTAATGACTAAATGCACTTTTTAGGTACAGAAATGGACCCTTTAGGGACAAACATGTACCTTTTAAAAACAGTGACAGCTTTCTTACCTTTTTTTCTGAGAGTGTGGGTGTATTACGGTAAGGAAACATGTCCTGAATGAGTTACGGTCTGCCGGGCTCAAAAAAAAGACTAGTAGGCTAGAAGTAGGCTAGTCAGTGATGGAGATGCCTTCACAGACACAGAAACATTTCTAGTTATGTTGTGGATAGATCGAATTGAATGCAATTTCAAATATTCATATATTTACAGGTAAAAGACAACATGAAAAATGCTTGAAAATGCAGTACTTTGATAAAAATACATTTCTCTCAGTTTTTTGTCTAAAATGTTGCACCTCTCTGTATTCAAGTGGTGATAAAACACATAAAGATATGATACATTTTATATATTTTTTAAAGTGCCCCTTTTATGCCTTTTCAAATATGATCTATCATGCAGTGTGTCATGTAGCTGTATGTGAACATAAACTATCTTGCTGACAGTGCACAATAAATAAAGTTATTGTCTATCAAAAACAAGAGTCGACTCAAATTCGCCTAAATGAGTCGTTAGCAATTTGAATCTTTCTCTGTTACAGATCCACGTCACTAAGTAACATATCTGCATAATGTCCGCCCACATTCTACCTCGCTGTAACGTTCAGCAGGACGTACTCCGGCTTTCTATGCTCTCATTGTGTTTTGTGTCTGTTTTCATTTCTGGACTCCATTTCCCATAATGCACCTCTCCTCACAGCTGTTGCTAGTTTGATTCAATCATTCAATACACAGTGCCACCTGTATATATATACCAGTCTGTTTGTCTGTCTGTCACGGATCATTGTCTCAATGTCATGCCTTCACCCCAAGTCGTGTTAATTCGTGTTCCTGTTCCCAGTTTGTGTTTTAGATTTACTTGTTGCCGAAGTTTTTGCCTGTATCTGGATTTTCTCTCTGTCTCGCCCTAAGGACTGATTTACGGTATTTGACCATTGCTGTTTTTTCGTTTCTGCCTCTGCCTATGTCTCCACGGATTCTGTTTGCCGGTTCTCGACTGTGTCTGCCTGACCCTGAGTAATAATAAACATTGTTTGCATCTGAACCCGAACGCTTCACGTCCTCATTCGTAACAGTCGCGTACAGCTTGCCTCGCCAACAAACAGTACAATCTCCACCTGGATTGCATCAAGTGAAGGAGACGCTGTATCCTGTGAGAGTAAATTTGTTTTATATGCCCTTCTGAAAGATGAGTTTACAAAGAATGAGTGATTAACATTAATTTTATCAACCACACCTCAGCAGTACAGTGTCTTGTTGTGTTCGCATCATTTTACTAATGACTGCTTTTCTAATCTTGGAGTACAACACGATATTCACCAAACGCTTGCTCTTAAAAGATGGATCAGAGTCCAGTTGTGCCTAGCTGTGGCTGGCAACTATTAGGTAGCTTTAACTATTTGTATCAAAAAAATAAGTACAATTTTCACTTTCAGACAATTGATTACATAAAGCCTTACAAGATACCATGCTATGAGGGCATAGGTGATGTAAAGGCCACATACAAACTCAGGGGCACTCAGACTCTGACTGCAATTATGAATGTACTTAAAACTCATAAAAGATTCAGGTTGACTTGAAACCGGACTCAGACTGTAATTATGAACGCACTTATGAACGTCACAACTGTTTTATTTATATTACATTATTTACACATTTATGAGCATGTAACCCAAAAACCTACCATCTGCCAATAAAACACAGACAGATACTACTACCATCAGTATTTATTTAAAAAGGATTCAGATATAAATACCTATAATATTAAGTCTTCCGAGTCAAAAGGATTGATTTGTGAGAGTAATAGATGCAATGACCATCTCCGTCTGCTGTAGTTCCTCCTGTGTGTGCTGCTGTCTCTGTGCACAGATTTAAATAATTCCATTGGCTCTTGTGTGTCTCGCAAAGTGCACAAATCCATTACTTCAGTAAAGGTATAGATACTATACTGGTTAAATATTACTCCAATGCAAAATTTTACTTAAGAGAAAGTACAGAAGTACTTGCTTTTAAAAGTAAATTTCCTTTCAATGCATAGTTTTATTACCGTGGCATTGTTGTATGTTATACTTGCAATACCTTATGCCTCTGAAGCAACCTACTAAATATATGTGTAATAAAGAGCTTTAAGAATTTTAAAAAACAACAATAGAAATTAAAAAATTGAACATCTTTTGTAAAAAATGACTTTGGGAAAGACATAATAATTTGCTTTATTTAACACTCCCACCCACCATCACAAAGCAGCATGGTGGTGTTCTTACTCAGCTGTAGCAGTGTGTACACACATCAAAGTGTATTCATCCATATTTGAGGTGTAGGCAAAACATTTTGTTTTGAAAACAATGATATTGTCTCTTATTACTGATAGGCTGTCTATCACCTGTAAAAACACCACATCACATTTAGAGAAGAAGAAAAAATCACCTACTGTCTTTAAAGCTGCTACATAGAAACGACTTTCTACTTTGAGGACTTTGATAAAAATGTAGTGAAGTTAGAGTCATAGGTTTCCAGAAAAAATAAAACTCACAGATAATCCAAAAGTGTACTTAAGTACAATACTCAAGTAAATATACTTCACTACTGTCCGCCTCTAGTGTCTTGAGACCGATCACATCAAGCTGTTGTAAAATGCTATTGGCTCTTGTATGTCTTGTGATTAATTGCTTCATTCTATGGATCTTTTTGAATGAAATGTAAGCGCGTTAATGGAGTGGGATCATTTTCAGCAAATAAAAACCTAAATAAAACATAAAAAGTGTTTTACTCTCTTCTTAACATAAAGACATTGTATGGCTTCAAAAGGACTTGGAATGCAACACGATTTGTTTGTAATAGCTTTATACTGCTAAAGGTCAGTTTTTGTAATAAATACGTGTCACTGCACTTAAATTTTGTGTGATTTATATTGTTCAGAAGTGAGTAGGTTTAAAGTAGTGGTGGGGTTAGTTGCTTAATTTATCTAAAATGTTTATATCTTTTTTTTTTTTTTACTAATGCTTGCAAATCATTAAATTGAAAAACAATTGAAAACCACATTTGACCTTTATATTGAAAAATGGTGCTAAAGGGGCACCAAAGAGTGACGCCAAATGGTCCTGACCAAGCGGCAATATCTGACGACTTGGGAGTGAGAACGTGTTGCATCCATAAAAAACATAGACATAGTGTCTGTGACGTCACCCACAGGTTCCTGAAAACCGCTTTTGAAGCTCAAAGTAGGTGGAGCCGACCATCAGCATGTCAGAATCGCATCACCACGCGTCACTCTCAGATTATTTCAAATAGGCATAGAGGCGGGATCTGGATGATTAAACCACGCCCACCTAGTGCAACAGTGGTGACAGAAGCTGCAATCCACCTGTCACTCAAGTTGCCCTGGCCTTAATTATACAGAACTTTAAGGCTTAATATGATTTAAATGGAACAGTTATAAAAAAAAATTCACCCACCTCACAGTTATTATGAAGGGCAACATTAGCTATAAAGATAAAAAATATTTTAAAGTTTTTTCTGCTGTAAATTTTAACATGGGTAGTCTATGGGATTGACTTCCTTTTGCAGCCAGCCTCTAGTGGCCAGTTGATGAATTGCAGTTTTAGTCATTTTTTTGTGTTGGGTTCACGATGGAGAGTGGGAGGTTGCCGTTTGGTTGCAACGAAAGTCAAATAACACAGTGTCTACACCTGACACCAAACACATCACGCACACATCTATCGACAATAAAACCTCTGTTGTACTGTGTTGTGTTGTGCTGACCCTGTAAACACAATCTAAATTGTACTGTTACTAATGTCTAAGTAATTCTTTGCCAGAAAAGATGGCGAGTAAAACAAAAGAGGCCGTGGGTGAAGCACGCTTTATATGATCGTCATCATTGTGGACACGCCAGATTACGAGTTTGAAGTCGTTTGTTGGAAAACCCTTTCACACTTCTCAGACATTCCACGACCCAACAAACGCCAATTAAGCATGTTTAGTTACAAACTCCAACAGATGCCGACATCTGTTACCGACACGGTAACACGCTGATCCTATTAAGTGGATGTGCCTTTGGATGTTAATTTGATTAAGTGAGTGAGTGAGTGAAGTGACTTGTGGCCAGGTATGGTGACCCATACTTGAAATTAGTGCTATGCATTTAACCCGTCCAAGTGCACACACACACACCGTGAACATACACCTAAAGCAGTGGGCCACCAATGCTGCAGCATTCAGGGGGTGCCTTGCTCAAGGGTCTCACCTCAATCATGGTATTAAGCATGGAGAGAGCACTAAATATTCACTCCAAACACCTACAATCCCTGCTGGACGTGGGCCTCAAACCTGCAACTTTTGGATTACAGGTCTGACTCTCAGTCCTTTAGGCCACAACTGTCCAGTATCTGGACCAACCATGGATGGATCTAATACTAAGGTCTGGATGTCAGAATCCACAGGACATCTTCGCACGTCCTGATTTTGTTAGGCGTGTTCCTGGGTCAACATATTTTGTTGACCCTGCAACATTTTATTCTAACATTTTAGTTTTGACCATGCACAACCCTACCCATGAGTAATGCCTTAAATCAGAGGAAATGATAGATGACTGACACTGATGTACAAGCACCAAACACTGATTGTAAGCCTGTATGTAAACTTCATAAAAACTATAAACTGATCCTTCAAATCTGATTGGCTAATCACAATGTTGTTCCGGGGATACATCGAACTCAGCAAAATCAGGTTCTGCAAGTAAATGGTCAGACAGTCTTTGACCTCTATGATGAATTATATGATGGAAACGTCTAAGGTTAGAACGGTAACCCACGTTCCCTGAAGGAGGGAACGGAGATGTTACATATGGGATCTGGCATGAGAGACCAATCGACTTTGAGTCTTTGGCGTACTTGGGCCCTGGAATATACCTGGAATATGAATGGCACGATTCCGCAGGACTCGAGCCCGCAGGAAGGCAAGGTCTGTCCACAGGCTGAATAGGTGGCGACATTCCGGAGAAACGCCAATTCGGAGAGTACCACGGTGCCATGCCCATCTCGGCACTCGGTCGTGTAACCAACGCTGAAGCGGTCTCATATCGAGGAGCCCCAGTGGCGTAACTGCGGCTGCGGCTGCCATATGCCCCAGGAGCCTCTGTAATGATTTCAGTGAAATCATGACTGCAGTCTTGTGTCTGAATGACCTCAGACATGTCAGCATGGCCTGCGCATGCTCCCCCGTGAGGCGGGCAGTCATTTCGACCGAGTCCAGCTCCATACCAAGATAAGAGATCCTCTGCACTGGACAGAGTTTGCTCTTCTCCCGGTTGACCTGAAGGCCCAAATGGCTGAGGTGCTGACACAGCAACTCTCGCGAGTGGGCTATTATCAGCCAGTCGTCGAGATAGTTGAGGATGCGGATGCCCATCTGCCATAAGGCAGGCAGAGACCCCTCCGCGAGTTTGGTGAAAACTCAGGGAGAAAGGGACAGGCCAAATGGGAGAACCTTGTACTGATATGCTCGACCCTTAAACTCAAACCGCAGAAGGGGCCTGTGGCGAATTAAGATCGAGACATGAAAGTACGCTTTCTTTATGTCGATGGCTGTGAACCAATCCTGGTGCCGGATGCCGAGGCGTACTGTCGGTATCAACCACCGTGAAGGGCTGGGGAGCTGTAACCAGGCCTTCAACCGAGTCGCCAGGGGTATTACGGGTACGGTGACAGTCGTGCCCGTGGTGGGGCAGTCTGGTGGAGAACCAGGGAGGGGACCGGCCCCAGAAGGTTGAACGTCCTGGGGGCAAGTCCCGCCGCTCTTGGCAGGTCTTACCTTCTCTGCTGGTTCCCGCTCTGGCGATCCAGGGCTCCGGGTCTGCATCTAAGGAGAAAACAGAGTGGTTAGATGGAGAACTCTGGGCACTGGGCCCAGAGGTGTGGATGATTGCTCCCTCTTCTGTAGCAGATACCGCTTCCGGTGGTGGGGGCATGTGTGTTCCTGTCCCCCGTGGAGCAATCACCATAACCTTGAGGCTGCCCGTGTCAGGGGCGCTTCTTGGAGCTACGAGTGTTCATGGGTAGTTGAGGAAACTTCCGCACTCAGAAACGCACAGTCTCATAGACATTCTGGTGAATGGCTATGAAGCTGTGATGAAATTGCTCTCTTTTGACGCCCTGTTGCGCAGGAGAGACCTCTTGCGGCACTGCATGCACTCAACGGTGAGGTCGCTTGCTGACGAGCAAAAATACTGGCACTCTTCTGAGCCTTTAAAAAGTCTGCCAGTCTCGCGGGTCCATTGACAGCTGCCCAGTTGAATATGCTGCAATGACGAGAGAGCTGTGATTATTGCACGCCAATATTCATTGGCCTTTTCCAAAGACTCGAAGGCGATTGGTCTCTCATGCAAGATCTTATATGTAACGTTGAAAGTGAACTTGACTGAAGAGGAACAAATGATATGCAGTATTAGAGTTCTCAAAATCAACACCTCAAGGGGTAAAAGATGAAAGAAGAGGTAAAGAAATAACTGACAAGCAGTTAAATCAAATAATGAAACTGCATGTAAAGTGTCTGTCATTTTAGTGAAGTTAGCAAGAACAACCTACTGTAAGAAGAGATAGGGTTAGGCAATGCTTTTGAGTAATGTGATAGCTCAAGTAGATAAATCAACAGATTAAGAATGCATAAAAACAGATCGAGTATGTCATCACAGTTAACCCAGCTTCTCTCCTCCGGCCATATCCTTCCCACTCGGTCAAATACTGAAGCCGCCCATTCCGCCGCCGGTAGTCGAGGATGGTTTGAACTCGATAGATGTTCTCGGCTGTTTCGAATTCCGGTGGAGGAGGGGGTTCCGGGTGGACTGCAGAGGGAGGAAACATGGGGTCAACGTGATGTTTTAATAGTGATACGTGAAAGGTAGGTGCAATTTTATACTGAGGTGGTAGGTCAAGTTCATAGGTGACTTCATTAATGCGGCGGAGGATGGGAAATGGTCCTATGAATTTCTGACTTAATTTTCGACAAGGTGTCTGTAGTCTAATGTCTCTGGTTGATAGCCAGACTAACTCGCCCGGTTGGTATTCTGGAGTGACGGAACGACGAGTGTCAGCCCATCTCGTGTGCCTCCTCACTGCTCTCTGGAGGTGTACGTGCGTTGTGTTCCATACCCTCTCGCTTTCCCGGAACCAGTAGTCAACTGCCGGGACTGAGGAGGGCTCATCGTTCCATGGGAACAGGGGTGGTTGATAATCTAAAACACATTGAAAAGGGGTTAGGCCAGTGGCTTCTTGTCGCAGTCTAGTACCGCAGTCACCTTTTGAGGGTCCATTTCAAAGCCCTCAGGGGTGATATAGTAGCCTAGGAAGCAGGGACGTGCACAGGAATTTTGAGGGGCAGTTGCTCTGACCTGAAAAAAGGGCACCTTTATAATTATAGCCTTTATAATTTAATCTTAAATCTAAAATGCATTTAAAATTAATAATGACTGGTAGGCTACACAAAAAGTGGATTAAAAACTAGAAGAATCCGCCTCTTTTTCCGATTTGCGTAGATATCCACTAACTTCTCTCCTGATAAATTTGCAATCAACTTGTTTTCTATGTGCAGTAGGAAAATCGGTCCTGAGTT
>JAUCMT010000154.1:18320828-18331471 GCA_032357475.1 Enteromius thamalakanensis | reverse complement strand
AGGAATTTAAACACACAAGTAGTCCCGGCTATGCGTTATTACTTTGGAGCGGTTATTATTCAAAAACAACGAACCTGTGAATGTCTCAACTGACCAATCAGAATCAAGCATTCCAGACAGCCGTGAAATAAGAATTATTTTTTTTATATTTTAGTATATCTAACACTGTGTGTTGCTCTCAGTCAGGTTTTATCAGTCGTTTTGGCGAGAAGCAGAATCTTGAAGACCAGGTGATGAAGGTCTGCTGCTGGTCTCTGCTCTTGCTGTGTGTTGGGATCTTATCCTACTTTGTTTGGAGAAGAAAAACTTAGACAGCAGCGCCATCTGCTGAGAAAATGTGATAAGGACATTCATGATTGGCTTGGTTTGTGGTAAGATTTAAGATAAAGCATTTCAGTATTACTTGTTTTGAAGCTATGAACACAAACCCCCCGGTTTCACAGACAAAGCTTGAGCCCAGTCCTAGACTAAATGTAAGTCTGAGCTGTTTCAACTGAAAGAAACTTGCACTGACTGAGCTTAAAATATATGTGCCTTTGTTTTGTCTCAGGATGCACCCCAGTTTTTATAAAAACCACTTAAATGTCCTAATTGTAATATGGCCTTATTTGACTTAGTCCAAACCCTGTGTGTGAAACCGCTCCAACATGTTATAAATAAATGTACAAAATAATAACTGTGAAAATAAACCATCATGTTAATATAAATACCATGTTATCAACATTTGTTTCCAACAGCTCTAATTATGCAGTACTGACCAAATATAAAATTATGATTTTATTTTACTGAAGCTAATACTCAAGTCTCAGTGTTTCTCATCATCTTTGATATGACCCTTTGATATAATATAATTCTTACTCTCATCTCCACCATATTTCTTTCGATAATTTATAATCTGGGTGATTTTACCCAAACAGTGGACACTTTTTTTTTTTTAATAATCATCTTGTGTGTGTTTGGAAAGGCATAAAAGTAAACGATTATTACATGGTTTATTTTGTATAGGCAGTTTTTAGTTGCGTTTATATCTCATTTCTTACAAAATTTCATTATTAAAGTTGATAAAATTATTAGTTTTATATATTATATAATAAATTACATAGGATGAATGATCTCTATCATGTGAATGAAAAACTGCCACACAACTATAATACATAAAAATACATTTCTGGACACTCTCCCCCAGTTTCACAGACAAGGCTTGAGCTAGTCACAGACTAAATTGCATGTCTGAGCTGTCTCAGATGAAAATATCTTGCTCTGACATATTTCAAAACCATGTCAGTGTTAAGATGCACACCTGTAATATTTATTTATAAGGCAATTTGGTAAAAGTTGCTTAAATATCTTCATTTAACTAATGCCTAGTCCTGGCTTAAACGAAGCCGTTTGTGAAATCAGGCCTAGATCTCGATTTAATTAAGTAACTTCTACATTAAAAATGATCAATTTAACATTACTTAGATAAATATTTAAATAGATAAATAATCAGACATTAGATAAATGAAATGTTAAGAATGCAAATGTACCTAAATTATGAATGCCATTTCTTTTTTACCAGTTATATTTTTTGCTTATGGACATAACCGGCAACAGTTGAGACTTATGAGTGTTTGGGTAAATAAACGCTCCGCGTGAGATCAGATGTTAATTCATGCAATGTCTAGAGGCAACCCCAACAGGTTTGACAAGGATGTGACCAGTGAAGAATGAGGATGGGTTGAAATAATTGGTTCATTTATATTTGCAAATAAAAGGAAGTGACGAGAGAGGCATTTTAACAGAAGAAAAAGCCTTTTAATGACATCTGTACAAACAAGAGACAAGAACAGAAAAAGAAAAACTGAGCTTTGGAACGTTTTTTTTTTGTTTCCTTGTACATGAGCAAAATAATACAGCCTGGAAAACGACACCTATATTAAGAGACTTAAGCCAGCTCTTCCTCGCCTTCCTCCTCAAACTCGCCCTCCTCCTCTGCGGTGGCGTCCTGGTACTGCTGGTACTCGGACACCAGGTCGTTCATGTTGCTCTCGGCCTCGGTGAACTCCATCTCATCCATACCCTCTCCGGTGTACCAATGCAGGAAAGCCTTGCGCCTGAACATGGCTGTGAACTGCTCAGAGATCCTCTTGAACAGCTCCTGGATGGCAGTGCTGTTGCCGATGAAGGTGGCGGCCATCTTGAGCCCACGAGGTGGGATGTCGCAGACGGCTGTCTTGACGTTGTTGGGGATCCATTCGACGAAGTAGCTGCTGTTCTTGTTCTGCACGTTGAGCATCTGCTCGTCCACCTCCTTCATGGACATGCGTCCGCGGAAGATGGCGGCGACTGTGAGGTAGCGGCCGTGACGTGGGTCGCAGGCGGCCATCATGTTCTTGGCGTCGAACATCTGCTGGGTGAGTTCGGGAACGGTTAGAGAGCGGTACTGCTGGCTGCCTCGGCTAGTGAGAGGAGCGAAGCCAGGCATGAAGAAGTGGAGGCGAGGGAAGGGCACCATGTTGACGGCCAGCTTGCGCAGATCTGCATTGAGCTGGCCGGGGAACCTGAGGCAGGTGGTGACTCCGCTCATGGTGGCGGAGACGAGGTGGTTCAGGTCACCGTATGAAGGTGTGGTAAGTTTGAGGGTGCGGAAGCAGATGTCGTACAGAGCTTCGTTGTCGATGCAGTAGGTCTCGTCTGTGTTTTCCACCAGCTGATGGACGGAGAGCGTGGCGTTGTAGGGCTCTACTACAGTATCAGACACTTTGGGTGAGGGCACCACGCTGAAGGTGTTCATGATGCGGTCAGGATACTCCTCGCGGATCTTGCTGATGAGGAGGGTGCCCATACCGGAGCCGGTGCCTCCTCCGAGAGAGTGGGTGAGCTGGAAGCCCTGGAGGCAATCGCAGCTCTCAGCCTCTTTACGAACCACATCCAGGACAGAGTCTACCAGCTCTGCTCCCTCGGTGTAGTGACCTTTAGCCCAGTTGTTTCCAGCACCACTCTGACCTGTTGAAATAGGCAAAGCATTTAATTTTCATATCTCTTTTTACATAAATGTGACCCTGAACACACAAATACCAGTCACCAAACTAAAAGGGTAAATTTTTAACATTTGAGATTTGGAAGCAAGCTGAACGAATAAGCTTTCCATTAATGTATGATTTGTTGGGAGAGGACAAGATTTGGCTGAGATACAACTATTAAAAATCTGGGGGTGCAAAAAAACACAATATATCTTAATAGAACATGATCTTGATTTAATATCCTAAAAAAAAAAAAATTATAATTTTGACCATATAATGTATTGTTGGCTATTGCTGCATATACACCTGTGCTCCTTATGACTGGTTTTGTGGTGCAGGGTCACATTTGGCATTTCTTTAATAACAATACCCACCAAAAACAAAGTTGTCTGGCCTGAAGACCTGACCGAAGGGTCCGGATCTCACGGAGTCCATGGTACCAGGCTCCAGATCCACCAACACAGCACGGGGCACGTATTTGCCTCCTAACAGATTACAAAACAGGGTTATAAAAACAAAACCGTTTACAGTAATGAACATGTGCACTCTCGCTTAGTATTGATGTGGATGTACCTGATGCCTCATTGTAATAGACATTGATCCTATCGAGCTGGAGGTCGCTGTCACCATGATATGTGCCGGTGGGGTCAATACCGTGCTCATCACTGATCACCTCCCAAAACTGAGGAATAGAATTTATATTAGAGGACTGGAATTCACAGGATTGAATGTTTAACTACAGGCAACTATTGACAAGTTGTATTTTCAAGGTAACGCTGGCAAAATAATTCCACTGAAACGTTTTTCAAATATTCCCCGCGTGGGTCTCACAAAAGGCGCGAACGGTTCACAAACGCCCGCGCATATTCTGCATCAACATACAAGGAATAAAAAAGCCCTTTGTACATCGGAGGCACGTTTATAAAATTTTAATATCGCTTAGAAGTTGTTACAAAGCTGCATACAATTGATGTTCTTTAAACTCCTCCCGCCCAAATCTCGCGCGCGCGGCACGCACGCCGGTTGGCTGAGGTCCATTTCCGGTGTCTGTATGAACTAATCGATTTTTTATTTTTATTTTTTTATTTAAATAATATACTTTAACCATGAAACGTCAGTTGCTTTATACTATTCTAATAATATGTAACAAAATTACTTAACTTAAAAAAAATAATCGTCTGTCTTTCGACTGCGCTAGGCTTCTACTTCCTTTTGTCGCACTGCAGTGAATCTCACAAAGGGAAGTGCCAGACAGACGCCGGGCTGAACGAACAGTTAACATCAACCTATACATTTTTCTCGAGCAACCATTACATTAGTCGTCTTTAGATTTTTCCCAAGCGTTTTGCGATGTAATATATTAAAACACAAAGGAGGAAGCACATGGTTGACCTAGATTTTCATTCAAACCAGATCAGAACATCGGCTGTAACGTTAGGCGGTTTATAATGGACTGCAAATAATAAGATGCATATAAATATAATTTTGCACCGTTTAACAAATATCTAAAATAGAAAACGCAATATGTTGTTTTCGATATAGCCTAGATTATAAACCAACAACTGCAAATTTCAAGGAAATAAACAGACCTTGGCTCCGATCTGGTTACCGCATTGTCCGGCTTGAAGATGCACGATTTCCCTCATTTTTGCTTTTTGAGTAAGACGACTTGACAAAATGGTAACCCTTTTTCTTTCTTCAACTGGCTGAGAATGAAGACTTCCCCCATATAAATACCCACCCCGCCCTGGACGCAAGGTTAGTATGTATCAGCACGCCATTAGCTGTCTTTCAAGAGCCCGCCCATATGTATCCGTCCGACCAATCACAGTAGAGACAGGGACTCGCTGATTAGCCCTCCTCGACTGTCAGTCAAATTTGATGTCAACGTATGATTTTCTACGACACACAGTACTTTGTTTTATAAAAAAAAAGCAAACGAGAATAGTTGACATACCACAGAAGCAAAATCCTATAATGAAGCTGTAAATCGCACACAAGCGCTTGGTTGTTTATGGCTCTGAAATGTTCTGCGTGCCAAGGCTCCATCTAAAGAGCTCGGGATAACAACAGGAAGCAATATATAAAATTATATTGTCAAGGCACGTAATGGCTAAATATCATAACATTAATATAAAATGGTGTAAGATACTGTAGAATAGAATATTTAACAAACAAACACATAACGCAGTGTAGCTACTCATAGTGTTAAATCAAAGCGATGTAGACCTATATAATTAAATTCTGTCCACTTGACATATAACAATTGAAAATGAACCTCGTGAAAAAGAAGTACAGTTTAGCATAATTTTTAAAAGCCTATTCAACTTATTAATTTAATCATATATTTGAAAAGAATATACATAATTGTGGACGGAATGGAATATTTTCAGACACATAATTGCATGGTAATTGCAATTAAATGTTCAATGGGTATAGTAATTAAACTTTAAATAAATGTAATTATAGTGTTTTGTTGTACAAATCAATTTAGATGTAAGTACGTCTTTATGTAATTTCGTAATTGTCTTTGAAATAAGGTAAAATTATGACTGCTGAATGTACTGACAATATAATTTAATTTCATTGAAACGGCATGTTTAAACATATTTGTAATATATTACACATTTGTAATTTGCATGTATTAGCACATCAGCACATCAAAGTAAGCGTACTTTCTTAAATATATTTTTATATTTCAAATTATTTAAATGCTACAATATTAAAAGTGCACTTTTTATGAAGTGTAAGTGTGTGCATTATGCCATAAAAGTCCAGTATTACTAATTTATTTTATTAATATTATTTTAGACTGTATTCATTAATATTATATGCCATTATATTAATATTATATTATTATTGCATCAGGTTTGAGGTACACCATAAGTGCATAATTCAAAAGAATCAAAGGGATATTTCTCAGGACCAAATGTATAGGGCATTGGTAAAATAGTCCATTAAAGCACAATTTTCAGTTGTGTTGCTGTCTTGTATTGTTGTCTATCAAAAATATCTTAATTTGTGCTCCGAAGATGAACAAAGGTCTCACAGGTTTGGAACGACACGAGGGTGAGTAATTAATGACAGACTTTTGACAGAATCGCTGCATTTTTGGGTGCACTGTCCCTTTAAGCACACTTCTTTTCATGTTGTGAGAAATGTGCTCAGAGCCAGACATGAAGAACATGCATTTGTCTTTTGATGTTTATTAATATTCTGACAAAATGAAGCCTTTTTTGATGTTTTTGTGCTTTGTGTGTGTGTGAAAGTGAAGAAGAGATTCATGTGAATATATGAAAGATTCATGTTTCACAGGCAGACACAGTTCTGGTTTGGGTGCAGTTGTATTATTAAAAAGCAATCTGACTGTAGGAGAGGGAATGCATGGTAATATAATCCGCATTGGCACAGTTGCTGTGACTTCAACTGAGAGAATGAGGGTTTGCCCCAGGCCTCCTGCCGTATCATGGGCAAAGTCCTCTGGGGATTTTACAGATAAGATTGCAGATACTGTTACAGAAGCAGATGGCACACTGATGCCTTTCTGATTTAAATAATCCGAAAGGAGGCTACTTATGTATGTTTTACTACAATGCACAGGTTGCTCAGTGCACTTAGCCGTGACTATAAATATAGGTTAATTACTGTGAGTAACTTATAGAACAAGAGCACTTAGGTGAGTCATGCCAGTTTGGTGAAGTTCTTTAAGTATTAATGAGTTCAACTTTCCAGTTAGGATTATATAGAGACAGCAGAAAATCAAGTTATGCTTGCAATTCTGTCAAAATGTATTGCCCCTCTTGTTGTTCCAAACCCATATGGCCCTTAATGATGCCCAGTGCAAAGAAGTATATACTTTAGGACAAGATCATCATAAAGAATGCGCCTCAAAGGTCCTAACCCTTGGGATCTGATTTCCCAGGGAACGTGTGAGTAAAAGAGGGTGGAGCGGGTCAGAGTTAAAGAAAAGGAAGAACCGGGTGAGAGTCAAGGAAAGACGTCATGCCAGTAGCTCAGGGTGCAGAAGAAGCCAAAGGCTGCATGCATATTTGTGAGATCTAATGTATCATTTTACTGCTGGGTTGTGTCGGCTTCCCTAATACTGAATTCCCTTCAGTAACATGACGTGTGTGCTTGATTTGATTGTTCAAAAAACATATATTGGTGTAGTTTTAGAAAATAGTTTGTCACCTTGTAGTGTTTAATCACAATTTCACGACTGTCTTTTGTCTGCTGGTGTATCTTGGACTTCTCTGATCATTTATTTTACTTAAACCACAATCAGCTGTATGCTTGTAATGCAAAATCCATTTAACAGCTGAGCCATACAAAGTCTCCGCCCTGTATTATGTTTGTACTCAGATGTGCGTAATAAGCAAGAAAAGATCTGTCCACTTCATTACACCTTTAATCAAACTTAAAACGTGGTTTTCCTTTGAAATGACTTTTCTTTTGACCCACTTGGTGAAAAATTGAATCAGTTCACCATGGATAATATCATAAAACTGCACAGTGATCTTCTATCACTTGGACATATTTGAAATTTCTGAAGTAAAATGGGTTTTAAATGAAGATTCAGATAGACTTTCTCTCAGACGCTCTTAGTGTCGGACTCTCTTCACTCTTCATGTGATCCTTTCTAACTTGCATAAAAATGAAACATTAATTCATGAATCCTTAGTGACCGTAAAAAGAAGTAGATTATGTCATACTTTTGAAATAAGTGCTTATCATCATACATGACATAAAAGAAATGCTGAAATATATTTTAATTGACCAAAAACAGTACAAAAGAATGATGAAAAAGGACCTGTAAATAAGTATACTTAAGTGGATAAATAACTAAAATGTTTTAAAATTGCAATTAAGTGTCAAAACATTACTCTCAGTTCACTCTTACTGTATGTAATATTAAATAACATGCATGTGTCCATCTTTAAATTGCTTTAAATTGCTTTTAAAGATTAATAAAACATAATGACTTTTAATGAACCGTATCTTATAGGGGTGGTTCCCAACAGGGTTTAAGACTAGTCCTAGATTAAAATAAATGTCAGAGTTGTCTAAAGCTGGAAAAGCTTGCTCTGATAGATCTAAAAATACATTAGTGTTTTTGTTTGATCTTAAAATGCTCACTTAAATGTCCTCATTTAACAAAGGCCTAGTTCTGGCTTCATCTAATCCTTATCCGGGAAATGTAACGTGACATTAAAGTTTCAGTACAAGTTGCCATTTATTTCAGTAATAATATATGATATAGAAAAAGACATACTTTAAAAATGTTCAGTGCAAACGCAGCACAATTAAGCGTGCTTCTTTTCACAAGGTGATGAACGTTGTTGTTTAAAAGAGGAAGAAAAATAAAAGACCGTGTGTGTTTTCCTTCTCTCACCACTTCTTCTTTAATTCAGCTCCGTCGCAAAAACATTGTGCTTGCTAAATGAATAATTTAGGCAGTGGGGCAGCTGAACCGGGAACATCTAAGCCATTACATTGATTCTAGTTCTGTATGTAGTTTTGAGCTGCTGCTGGATAACAGCAGTGCGGAGCCATTTGAGGACACTAGCATATGTTACAGTGGTTTGGTTTTATTGAATCGTCTGTGATGTCCTTGCCTTCTGTTGGGTGAGCGTCTGAATAGAGATCCCCCGAGGTGTCTCACGTCCCTGACTCAGCATATGTCCTGCCAGTGAACCATGCTAGTGCTGGCTGAGCCAAGCGTCACCGTGGCTATTATTCACCATAACTTATAACTTTTGTGTGGTATAAATGTAATCAGGTTTTATATTGTCCTTTAAACAAAGAAAAAAAAGTTTTTTGTTTTTTTAAGATCTGTTCACTAAATGTTTCTTTAAAAAGGGTTCTACTTAGGCTTATGATATTATTATTAAATATCGTTATTCTCTAATATTTGACAGTAAGTTCTCTGCAGACAAGAACCACTCATATTTCCTCTTAAGTCATTAAAGGGTTATCAGAGGTCCGAACTGTACACAAAAAACAATATCAGGAAGAGAGTAGCAGTCATTAGCTTTATAGTATTAGTATTTAGCATTGGTACATTACTTTTAGAAAGAATTAATATATTTCAAGTTTTTGGACACTTAAAATTAAATAAAATGCAGTGCTTTTTAGAACTGTAAGTTAACTTGTTTTATGTACAGTAGTATGGTACTGCTGAGAAAAATGTAATCTAAAATACACTGTGATCTAATGTCTATTGAGACTTGTGTGTTGTGTATTGAAATATGTTTACAGTAACACATTTGTAATGAACTTAAAAGTACAACTTAAAATTAAATATGAACAATACAGTTCAAATTATAATCACTAATCTTTTAGTGCTTTAGCCTTTTAGTTAACACGTCAAAATAAGCACAACCAAAGATTATAAAATAACTCAGATATGTTTTAGTAAAACTTTACCGTTTACATGCAGAGCACTTTTTAAAAGTGTACTTAAGTGTGTTAAGAAACAGTCATAAGTGCCTTTATACACTTCTGTATTATTATATTATCTGCAAGCAAGTGCAATGTTTTATACGCACACTACACATTCAATACACTTAAGCACACTTTGTTACCACAAATGCAATCTTACAAAAATGCCCTAAATCATAAGTAGATTAGTGTTTTGTTACAGTCTCTCTCTTTGTGTGTGTACATGTTTATGCTGCATTGTGGGAATGCCACAAGGAGATTTTTGATATTGGGTAAAATAGTTCTTAAAAATAGTAAATGATGTTTATCTGAAAGTGCAGTTTTTCTGGGCTAGGCTTAGGAGAGAAAAAATATTGCATGCTCAGAATGAAAGTAGTGGAGTCTATGGAAAACCCCCATAATTCAAACAGACTATAACACAACTTATACAGTACCATTATTAGTCATGGGTAAGATCCCAGCATTACCTATGCTGTTTGTCACTGAGCATCGACTGTAGATAGGAAAATCTCCGGTTTCACTGTACACACGATGCAGTGCATACACCATCAGACATCAGCGCAGTGTTGTAGCATGATCAGCTGCGTCAGCTGCTCTCACTGCTGTGTGTTAGTCAGGAGCGGTTGTGTGGTGTTTGCTTGTAGAGGAGTGTATCTGCCCTTCCCCCCCGCCTGAGTCACGACCTCATCCCTTCGGAGCACTTCCCTCAGTCAGCTGTTCTAGACACTGCTTAGGCCTTACAAGTGCATTTGACCACAGCATTAGGATCTTTCTATACAGGACTGGCTGCAGTTCTCAAACTCTTTAAATCAGCTTGAGGAGCCCCTGAGAAGCAGGAGTATAATCATCTCTCTCTATTTGACTGAGGCTGAGCAGCTCCACAGATTTAAAGAGAAATCTGGGTTTCAATTCCAGGGTTTGATGGTAGCATTAGCTATAGATAATGTTCAGTGTTTTAGTATGATTGACTATTTTTCTTGCTATTTTAATATAATTGAGGTACCATTTGTGTTTTTTAACATATTTTGTTGAAATTATAAAATTATTATTAATTGATTTTTAGTTTGAGTGAATTTTGGTGTAATTTGGTCATTTATTTGTCCATTTCAAATTAAAATTAAAATTTTATTTGTCACATTCACATACATACACGGTACGACATGAAGTGAAATGTATTGCACGACTGCTCCAGCAAAT
>JAUCMT010000154.1:18299850-18320728 GCA_032357475.1 Enteromius thamalakanensis | reverse complement strand
CGTTGCCACGGTTCACCACCCATTTCAAAATTTCTTCAGGAATTTTGGTGCATCGCTTCTAGTTATTATTATTATTTATTTATTTATTTTAGTTTTATTTACTATTTTACATTAGGTTATATTAAATCTAACTAGATTAATATATATATATATATATATATATGTGTGTGTGTGTGTGTGTACGCATCTGGTGTTGGGAAGATAAGCATTTTTAAAGTTTTAGAAACTTATGTTCACAAAGACTGTATTTATTTGATTAAAAAAACAGTAAAATTGTGAATTTTTGCAATGTTAAATTAGTGAACACACACACACACACACACACAGACATATAGTGCTGTCAAATGAATAACTCTGATTAATTGCATCCAAAATAAACATTTTGGTTTACAAAATATATGTGTGCATTTTGTTATTATGCATATATATATATAAATACACACACATACAGCATATATTTACATTTATTTACCTGTATATATTTATTCTTTATATAATTTATATCGTATATAGATACATTTAATACAAAATGTATTTGATTTATCTGAATACTGTCATTTTTGATCAATGCATCCTGGCTGAAAACAATTTTCTCATTAATTTATATTATATTGCATGACATTATTTTATCCTTGCCTTCCACATTTGATCCATAATCAGATTTCAGAAGGGTTTTGCTTTGGCAGCATGCCTGCGATGCCTTAAATGCTGTGTATGTAGGCAGGGAAACAGTGCTAATGTTAGCTATTTAGGCTTGGTCTTGCACAGAAACAGTCGTGGGTACACCAGCAGAGCAGATGGAGATTAGCAGGCTTTGCTCAACAGCTGTAGAGAGGCTCAAAATGGCAGGAGGCTGATTTGCATACGTATGAGCCGTGCACCACTATTGTAGTAAATCATTGACATGTAAGTCAATCGTCCACAGTATCACCTTTCATATTTAACTCTCTTTTGATGTGCCCGGACCAGTGTTATAGGAGCCTATTTCACGCTGTTTAAGCAAGCAGCTCTGCTCTCTTCTGCAGTGGTCTGTGTGCATTATGTGGTATTGAGTTATGCAGACACACAGCTGTGGGGGTTGAGACTCATTTAAAGCTGCCCACATCTGATTGAGTCTCGCTCTTGCCGTGTCTCTAGGGAAGTGCTGGCAGGATATGAGCTCTGATGCTAATGCAAGTGGACCGTCCCACCCCCTCTCGCAGTTTCCCTGCAGTCAGTGCTGAAAAGGCCCTGGAGACGTGGACAGAAGAGCTGGGATTCATGCAGATATAGCCAGCGAGCTTGTCAACTGCTTTGTTTTACTGTAAAGACACGTTTTACTTTAGTGCTTGAGCACTTCCTGCTCTGAAGGCCTTGTGGAGATTTGACGAGGCATCCTTATTGGCTTTTGGGGGAAGGTTTGGCATCTTCTCAATCAATAACGAGATGTTATTATGGATCAAAGGTCATTAGTGTGCCATGAGCGCTTCCCTAATCTAAGAAAGGAAGTCGTTTGCGGCTGCCAGCACAACATCTGCTGCACTCACAATATGGTGGTTATATGTTTATAGCAAGATTATATTTGTTAATCATTGCCAGCTATGCTTGTTGGTCCAACAGCTACCAGCATAAAGCACATTGACAATTTGATACAAATGATTGATTCAATCCTGTAAAAGTTCATTAGAAATGTGTTTTTGTTTTGGATTCAGCTAATGTTAAATGAAGTGTAGAACCTGAATGGAAGGCATTTGTTGTAAATGCCATGTCAGCTATGAAGAAAACACCAAGAAAAGCCTCGCCCAGGTTCAGTTTATTAATAACTGGAGCTCCCTCTAGTGTTACAACTACGTTATTGTGACATTTATTGGCAGTATTTACACTTCTGGGCAAAAGTTGGGAATGACTATGATTCTTAAAAAATATATTATGGCTTTGAAAGAAGACTTTTATGCTTTTATGCATTTATTTGATGAAAAATACAGTCAAACTGTTTTATTATATTATAACAATATTAAAAATTAAAATAATAAATGAATTATATTATATTAGCCTATTTTTTATATTGTATTATATTATAAAAATTTTAAATAAAAATTTTAAATAAAAATATTAAACAGCCAAATTCTTTGCATCAATTACAAATACACACACACACACACACACACACACTTTTAATAATTAAGGACCAATAATAACTGACCAGCAATGCTAAAAATTTACATCACAGAAATAAATCACGTTTTTAAAATATATTAATAAAGAAAACCGTCCTTTTAAATTGTAACACTATTATAACATAAATAACTAAATAACATTGGCTCCACGTGGTGTTGCAAAGGTGACCGTTTGAAATGCATTGGCAGATCATGAGACTGCAAACATGTTTTAATTTCCTCTTCAGGCTAATTGTCGTGTGTTGGATTAGTCGTGGATAGCACTCAGACGATTAGTTTCATCATGTCACATCTGCTTGTGAGAATGCAAGGCAGCCAAAACTGCTCTGATGCATTGAGACATGGACTCCAAAACACCTCTGAATGTTTCCTGTGCTTGTCTGAGATCAAGATGCTTGAAACCCTGCAGATTGTGAGGTGGATGGGATCTCCAAGGATCAGATTTGTTGGTTCAGCGCATCCCATTGTTCCTCAGTTAGATTGAGATCTGGGAAATTTATCATTCCTGAAAGAACAATGCTGCCATGAAGGGTGTATGGTCTGCAGCAATCTTCACATGTGCATTCAAATGAAAGGTAGTCTGATTTGACTGCAAGCAGCACATGTACCGCAGTGACAGCTCAAACAGTGGAGATGTATAGAGTCAGTTTCATCAGTAACTGCACACGAAATACAAAGACCACAAAACTACTCTCATTAAAGCAGTAAATTATTCTAAGTAGAAGGCGTGGTTGGATCCACATCTAGGGGGTGGAGATGGGTAGGTTTATGTATATGTAAGGTGGGAGGAGTTAGATCTGGATCCAGCGAGACGCTCCTCCATTATTCGGCTGCAGCTCGTTGTGTCCATGATGACGTCCTTCACATTGTGTTAGCTTCAGCACTCCATTTTGCAATACATTAATATAACTGAATATAAAAATAGCCTTTTCTGTTATATTGTAGATACCACATGTAAATACTGTACTGTTGAATTGTTATGGATCTCTAGCATTGAAGGCTTTTTTCACGTCAGCTTTTACTTTATATAAGGGATAACAGTTTGGATCCACATGCAAGAGGGCAGCAGTGAGTCGTGAGTCGCTCATCAATGAAAATTAATTCAAATAAAATAATTAAGAAAATCAAAACACTAAATAAATAAATGATCATTCATTCATTCATCAAAATAAATTATTTTTTATTTTTTATTTTTTATTTACTAACCTCCAAACCTATACATTATAGGTTACAATTGTGTGTGCAATATATACACAAAACGTGTGCTTATTAGTGACATGTGTGTGTGTGTGTGTGTGTGTGTGTGTTATTCTTTGTTTAGTTTTTTTTGCCTAAACCTTTTACCCAGGGTTTTACCCAAGTGCACTTTTTTTGTTTCTGATTGTAGATTTAATTTCATTACTGAATCTTTTTTTAATTGATGCAAGAAATTGCAAACCTACAAAACAGCAGGCTCAATAAAATTTAAGGATGTAATAAAATGCATTTGGATCAGTATTGCCCACATATATCAGAATATGGGTATGTGAATATGAATGCACATACATCGTGCTTGATAACTGGCTTAATGATGCTGAAAATTCAGCTTTATACCACAGGAATAAATTTTTTTACATTATTGTAATAATAATATCTCTTAAATGTCTTTTGTATATTTTATTATAATGAAGAAGGGGGGGGGGCGTACCTGCCCTAAACTTTTAACAAATTACATTTAACTTTAAAATGAAGAAAACCTCAGGTTGTGTTCTGTAGCCCAGAGGGCAATGCTATTAATGGCGAAATCAATAACATATTAAAATATAATGCTCATGTCTGCTTTTGTTGCCAAATCAATTACTAAGGATAATCTTATAATTATATTGGCTTCTCAGAGGATCTGAGGGACTGATACCAGCTCTCAGCAGCTGTTGTGGTGATCAGAGCTTAGAAATATGACAAGCCCGTCGAAATCAATTAGACAAGTATGTCATGTACACATGTGCTATAGATATAGCACTGTCAGTCAGAAATCAGTGCATGCTGTGCAGGGCTAGGTCTTACTGGAAAATGCAGGATTGCATGAATGAAAGTGCTATTGAGACATACAGTATCTGGACAGCAGGTGGCAGCAGAGCTTCTCAATCTCTCCACACACTTCTCTCACCTTTAACACCTTCAACATGAGCTCAATCTGGCAGTAACCAGCTATATTAGTCAGTCTCTGCAAGACAGACGGTTCAGGATAGGAGATGGACTGAAAATGAGCTCCTCAGATTCTGGATGCTGTTCCTTTAAGAGTCACTAACAACCTATCCGTCCATAAAGCCTATGAAAAAGTTTTTTTTTAATCATTTTCTGAGAACCTGACACATTGCTCTTGTGGAGACTCCAGGAAGGTTCAGTTCTGGATAACTGGAGAATAAATGGTTCCTGATGGTTTCTCACCTAATTCTTGACATTAATTCTTAATTATTTTGCATTTGCACTTTTGTATGATTAAATACACAATCAATAGTTATTATGATTGCTGTAGTTTGGGATTGGTCAAATGTTCTTGGAAAAAAAATATGATCAGAATTGTAAAATCTTATTACAGTTTCAAATGACTTGCTTTGTATTGAATACATGTTCAAACGTGATTCATCGCTGTGATATAAAGCTAAATTATGAGTATCATGATAATTTGCTCATC
The DNA here is from genome assembly GCA_032357475.1 of Enteromius thamalakanensis. Lineage (NCBI taxonomy): Eukaryota > Metazoa > Chordata > Actinopteri > Cypriniformes > Cyprinidae > Enteromius > Enteromius thamalakanensis. The sequence continues at coordinate 18,315,898 of JAUCMT010000154.1, read as the reverse complement.
TTTGTCATTTTTGCTCAATTTAATGCATCCTTATTGAATAAAAAAAGAAAGAAAGAAAGCATACTGACCACCAAATTTAACTAAATACATTAACAGATAGCAAACAATCATTTGAAGACTCGTATTTATTCTATCCCAGACACATGAGGTAATGTCAGACATCTTCATTTTACCTTACGTTCCCCTAAAAGGGAAATTGCTTTATTTTTATTTATTTTTGATGGTGTTTAATATTGAGCATATTGTCTATACAGAATGCTCACACAACACACATACAAATACCAGCTTACTTAAATATATACATTCTCTGTTACTATCTTACCATATTTACAAGTCCCCCCGATGAGCATCCGCTTTTTCAAGTCCATTAAGTACGAAAATATATCAAAAATAAAGCTGCCTCTTCTTCTTATGAACAGTCAGGTGAGTTTGTGTGGCGTTAGGAAGCCGAGAGGGGTTTTCTGTTGCGTTTGGCCCGGCGGGTCGGTGGAAAGCTGATGAACTCAAAGTGTTTGGGTTGGTCTGAGTTTGGGAAGGGCAGCGGTCCTTTGTGGAGGCGCTTGATGAAGTGAACTTCCCGCTGGTTCTCCCTGGTTCTGGAGGCCTTGATGGGCCGACCCTTTCTGCTGAAGGCCACGTACCAGCCCTCGTATTTAGAGTTCTGGAAAGCAGTGTAGTTGTTCTCCAGGACGATCTCTGTGAAGATGCAGTCTCTTCCTCGACCATTGGGCTGCAAGAAACAGAAGACACTCTGCATTAATTACATTTCGTTTACATTGCTCTGTAATTACTGATAAACCGTTGCATTCAGACTTGTTTCTGTGCTGAACAATTCATTTTCATATAAAGGATATATCATTTGGTATATTTTTATTTTAGGATATATTCTCTTTTTTATATGTTATTGATGTCTTTTAAAATATTAAGTAACCAAGCCAGATTTTATTAAAATAAAAATAAAATAAAAGAATAAAATATATATATATATATATATAAAAATATATTGTAAAAGAATATACTTAAATGTAATGAATGTAATGTTTTCAGACACTTTAATGCATGTTATTTGCAATTCAATAAATATATCAAATTAAATTAGTTGAAATTAAAGTGCTGTTTGACCCACTTAAGAGTAAGCATTTATAAAATATACTTTTATGCCATTTCTGTTAAAACGTGTCATTTCTATTTAACATATTAAAATATATATATATATTTAGAATCACACACTTATAGTGAGGTTGCAATTTACACTGTTCGTGTACGTATATATTTGTGTGTGTGTACAGTTATAATGCAATATTTCACATGTGCTTTATTATTTGAGTCAACACATAAAAATAAGTGTGCTCATTTAAAGCATATTATGAAAACATAACGACTGACAAATCATTAAGAAGTGTACTTTTTGAAAGTGTGTTATGGAAAAGAATTAAAGTCTCTCTTTTATTTAATTAACAATTATAGTACAACTATATATTTAGCAGACTTCTTTTTCACAACGGTTGGACTTCAGGACAGCTGTATAAAGTTTTTGTGATCTCAAGATGATGGGCCACACCTCCACACTTTGTTTTAGCGGTTTAGTAAATTTCCAGAAGTAATTGAAAGTGTTTTCAGAAGGCTTGGGTCATCTTCCTCACAGCCTGCGCCCTCGTCTCTCAACACGCTTCACGTCATCTAGTTGTCCCAGCGCTTTGTCTCATGCCCAGTCCAAAGCGCTGAAGACATTTTTTCCACTTCCGTGAAGGAAGAAGCGGCTTGACTAAACACAGAGCGGTGTGAAAGCTGTTTCCTTCACATTCTCCTGCAGAAGATGTCCTTCACACATGGAGCTGCTGATCTGTCCTGATAATACCTCAGCCTTCACAGCATCTGCACCGCCGGCCAGTTTAGTACTGAACACAGCAGCTGCTTTTCCTTTATGAGTTATAATGCCAGTTTGGAGTGACATAAGGAGTTTTAATGTTTAAGTAAATTATCATTCAAGATGTGATTTGATTCATCTGACCAAATTTAGTTTTTTAATTTTCCAGACTCCAAAACATGATCATCATCAAGAGAGGGACTTGAAATATGTATTTACTATACTAATTTAAACTGTCACAATCATAGACTTGTGTGTTTTATTACTGTGTCTGTTCTCTTACACACGTTCTGTTGATCTAGTTTCCTGTTAGATAGTTCACTTGTGTCTGTCGGTTCAGGTTTTTTTTGTCTTATTAATGCTACATGTGTCACCAACCTCCCCATGTGTGTATAATAATTCTGTAAATGTATTAAAGACATTTAATAAATCCATCTTCATCTCTAAGTGTGTTTCCTGGCACAGAACCATGACCCATAAACTATGCTATTTTTAAATAATATTAGAAAATACAAAATGTGTTTTTTTTTTTTTGTTTATTATTTTTGTTTATTATTATTGTACTATTTTGTAAAAAAATGTAAGCAGGTTTTTTTTGTATTTGGCATGTTTACAATTGCTAAATATACATATTTCAACATTTGAAGTGGATTAAAAAAGTTGAATAAAGTTGTCCTAAGACAAGAAAACATTTTGGTTACGGGTGTTAGGACAACTTTCATCAAAAGTTGATATTTATAGATTATTCAAATCATTAATTCTTTGAATCATCATTTATTAATATAGGCGTTTATTGTCTTATAGGCCCGGTTTCTTAGACAATTAGTAGTTCAATAAGTAATTTTGATAAACATGTCTTAAAATTAAAACATTACTTGTGTGTATCTTGTGTATCTGATGTTTTAAGATCAGTCAGTACAAGTTTAGTCTAGGACTAGGCTTAAGACCACACTTAAGCCCTTCTTTTAGACACATGCCCTTTTTTATGCCCTGCTCAAGATCTGATACACTTTCCTCAGCACAAATGAAAATACGTTTCCTCCAGGTGGATGGTACATACCTTGCCCACTAGTTTCCCCCTGCGGTTCATGCACAGGTATCTGCCACTCTCTGCTCCTTTGATCCGAACACGACTTCCGAAGGTGTCCGTCTCCACATACAGTCTGGCTGTAACGCAGCACAAGGGTTAGCCACAGCCTTCAATAGAATATACTGCAAACTCTACCTGACTTGATCTCTGGCATAATGCAATGTAATCCGGCCGATTGTTTAACCAGTTAATAAAGATATTGGCACATGAAGCATCAGTACTAGTGTTTAAGATTTTAGCAGCCTATTTTTACTGCATTAATACTGCAATATTGAGATTTTCAACATGACTCCTGGAAAGTCATTGCTAGTTTTTCTGTTCTTTTACCCAAGTCCCGTTGATCCAGTTGATTACAGGGGCGAATTCACCGGTGTCTTGTCAGTTTTGTGTGTCATTAATAATACACAGCCTTTCCCTTTGTGGGTTATTGTAGGAAGACTGTTTATACTCTTCATCATATGTTTCCCGACGTAGAACCGTAACAGATGCACAATGCTAATTTAAAATATTCTTGATATAAAATATATTGTTTCTTTTACATTTTGTATTCACTAAATTAATATATTAGATGCAATTTTTTATTATTCATTTTAAACAGATGTTATCTTTTTTTTATTTATAAAATTAGTAAACCTATTATAATTATATTTACTTATTTTAATGTATTTATTTAAACAGAAAGGTGCCATTTATTGATATGTATGTAATATATCATATAAATATAAATGAGTATTGTTTGTTTTTGTTAACTTGTGTGTTTTATGTGCATAGTTGTTTTTGTTTGTTTGTTTTTAACATTTATTTATCATACAGCTTTTCTCTTTACATTTTTTATGGTCCTCTAGCACACCATAATGGCTACACACACAAACATATATATATATTTGCCTATATTTACTGTATGAATATTGCAAAATCAAGATTTTCAAGATAGCTCCTAAAAAGTCAAATCAGTGTCATTTCCCCTTGCCGTTTGAAGCAAATTAACACATCCTAATCAGCACAAAAGGGAAACGATTAGGCAAAGAAGAGTCTTTTGAACTACCATCGAGTCCCTTTTCAGCCACTAAAGCAATCAGACGCGAAAACAGCGCTATCTGCACCGAAACCTGCCGTGAGTTAATTAAGTGTAGATGAATGCGCGCCTCACCGAAAGTGTTCCCGTCCTCGGCGGTGGCGCTCACGCGCTTGCCCTGGATCTGCACGTGTCTTCCGCTGGTTCTGCTGTACAGCTGATAGACTCGAACCTGCCGCCGGCTCAGCTGGTCCGTCAGAGAGCCCTGTTCCCTCACATACTGCTTAAAATTAGGAGAAGGGTGATTCTTCTCCCCCTTTTCGGTGCAAAGGGAAAATAAGATCACATATATTTCTCTCTCTATTGCTGGAATAGAAAACCGTTTCGTTTTGTAAATGCCAGCAAGAGCACTGATGTGAATTACTTACTGCTAAGTAACTAAAATGCTCTGGAAAATCTCAATCTAATCTAGAGCAGTGGTTCTGAAACAGGGGCCCGCTAGAGGGCCTCAGCAAACTTACAAGGAGCCGCAAATGATTTAAAATTAAATAAGCCTACATTAAAGTAGCTAATCGATGTTGATTAGAGTGTTATGATCACTGGACAACATATGAACATGAATCGATTTTCGATGTTTTGATATGTAACTGACTGTAAAAGTAGGCTATATCAAAGGAATCATAATGGAGTCAAAAAGGTTGTGAACCACTGCAAAATTGACTTAATTTTTTAATTTTATTTATTTTTTTATTTGCCAAAGCCATGCAGTAAATATGACACACTTTCACACGTTACAACAAACACGAGAAAAATAAAAAAAAATAAAATGTAATAAATATTTACCTGCGCGTGACACCACACCACGAAGAAGTGAAAAGATCTACAAAATAAAACAAAAGGAAAGTTAGTCTATATGTTTAATATAATAGGCGTTGTGTAAATTGGACCTAAAGCACAGTTATATTCAGTTCAGCAAAGATTTCTTAATATATGTAGGCTATAACAAAAAAAAAGAGATTAAAACCGATTTCGTTTTTATTAATTTTTTTAAATAACAAAAAGTAACCTATTAAGCTATCAATCCATTTGTTGTTGTTGTTTTGTAGCACCAGATATAATTTGTATCCTTAATTTTTTATATTTAAAGCCTAGCTAAGTATCGAAATACTCACATGTACAAGCAGCGCTGATTTATTCCATACATTGTGGGAACGCAAAGTATAATATGGTATCCAGGGTTGTCCTGAATGATAATCCAGCTCTGAACTCCTCGATTAAATGAGCTGAGTCGAATCCATACAGCGCTAAAGAGCTCTGCAGCGCTAGATCCTCAGATGCGCGTCTCCGCAAACACACACGCGGATAAATCCGATCAGGAAAAAAAACATCCACATGTAGTCCGAAAGATTATGGAGTTCCATCATATGTGTTTGCACAACGCAGCTCGCTGTCTAAATCATAGTTTTGGTGATAGCGTTGCCGTGTGCTCTTGATGTTGTGTTGGCGCTGTCACTTGTGGAGAGGCGCAGCGCGCTCTGGATCCCTCACTGCGCCAGTGTGATAGACGTCAAGATCCCTCCCATGAGTGTTGCACCTTTCCCCCTCTTCAGAGACTCCCGAGCTGCCCTCTGCTGAGCATGTGGAGGTGTTTCCAACTTCTTAGGCATTCAGATGAACTGCATGACCGTCCACAACCTACATACTTCTGGAGCATGAGGCCTCCTAATTTGGTCCCGTCTGATTAATCCATCCGAATGACCTCTGATGTCTTCAGATCATCCTCTGTATTTAAAGCTTTGAGGTGCGCTGAGAAAGGGGTGTGCCGGCTGATGTTTGGTTTGTCAGTGTTGGTCTTTCCCTGTGAAGGGGCCGCGGCTCACACCTTTTGCTAACCTGGCAGCTCTAATGAGAAAACAATGGTGGCTTTTAATCACAGGACTCCAGCGGGCTTTTGCTAGCTCACGCAGAATCAACATCAAGCACTAACGATATAACGTCAACAGGATGCTCGCTTTCCGACGCATAGTTAAGTTGCATCGCAGCAATTAGTGCTGTCTTGCAAGTGTGACCCCACCAGAGCCACCACTTGGTCCCTTCAAATGAAAGCTCATGTGAACTTTTCCACCTTAGACGAGTGAAGCTCAAAGATTAGACTGCCAGTCAGTGTTTCTTAACTTCTTTGTGCTTCAGAACCCAGGTTGGTTATCAACTGGTGACCCAACAATGTAGTATGTAGAATCAGGACACGTCTCACAACCATGTTGGGATCTAATTTGTGACAAAATACAAGTTCAATGAAATGCACCCCGAAATCTGTTGTTTTTTGCAATGCAATTAACTGCAATTTCTCCACGTGCTGTCTGCGACCCACCAGTTAAGAGGTCACTTATTGCTTTATTTATAGAAAGTTGTAGACTTTATGCTACCGAGATCCTTTTTATTCAGTTAATGGTCTAATTTGCTGAATGAATTTAAATTCACACTGTTTCTTTGGTAACTGTCCATCTGACCAGGCATGATGGCGACAGACGTGACTCTTGGCGTATATTGCAATGTGTTCTCCACCCATCAGTTTGTATTTTGCTAACGATAGACAGATAGTCGGGAGGTGTGAATAGTTATAGGCGATAAAGGCGGGTGAGACAGGTGTGTTTGATGTGAATGTAACCGGGGGACTGAAAAACAAGTCTTTATGTTATAAATCTTGCAGGATTCTATAACGGCACAAGCTTTTTCACTGATTAATAATAATAATAATAAAGAATAAATAAATGTAACTCATATCAGATTATTGTTTAATTAAATTAGAATATTATTTTTTATCCTTTTTTTTCTTTGTTTGTTTTTTTATTTAGTCAGTTCAAACCCATGAGCAAGCCTTTGTTTCTGCACACATTTTGGATGGATTTTATGATGTGCCAAACTGATCTGAGAGTAATATATATAATCAAAATAGCCCAAGTATTAAATAGATATAAACAATTTTCACTCAAGAAACAGTGAGTAACATATTTCAATAATCCACATTAAATTACATGGTTTCATAAGTAACATTGCATCCAAAATAAAAGTTTTTGTGTACACACACACACATATATATAGTGTGTATATTTATTATGTATATATAAAGACACACACATACAGCATATATTTAGAAAATATTACCATATAGTATGTTTAATTTGGATGTGATGAATCATTTGACAGCACTATAGTGAGTATGTGTGTGTAAAACCTTTAGATCTGTTAAAGACTGTTAAAGGAAAAGTTCTGTCATCAGTAACTTCCGTAGTATTATTTTTATTTGGAGGTCAGTGGTGACCCAAACAGCCTGATTACATTCTTCAAAATGTGTTTATATGTGTTCAGCAGAACAAAGGCATTTATACAGATTCAGAATTACTTAAGGATGAGTAAATAACGAAAGAATTACTAATCCTTTAAGGGTTATAATATTCAAAAACAACGTCCTGCGAAACTTCTCTGCTGCCCTCATAGAGTTATAAGAGCTGATGTGAATTCCTCACCTATTAAGAGACAATGTCCAGTGGTGGGAAATCAAAGGAAGACAGATGTTTATTAAACTGTGATCTGACCCTCAGAACTGTTTGACATACTGTACATTTAAACAGTCACACCCTGACAGACACATAGAGACAAAGCAGCTTTTGCGAAAGCTTGAAGTGAAGACCCACAGAGGCTCTTTACGTGTGTGTGTGTGTGTGTGTGTGTGAACGGCAAGCATCAGAGGGCTTAAGCAGTGGATCTTCTCACCAGACCGGAATTCCGTTGGGCCCAGCAGGATGCCAAGGGTGTCGGCCACGGTTTTTTAGGATCGGGCGACTCAGAGCAAGAGGGATGTGATGTGTCCTAATGAAACACCACACGTCTAGCACCCACCCCATGTCCCTCTCCCTTCAGTTTACCAAGCGGCGGTGAGATCTGAGGCCCTGAAACCTGATCTTATTTATTCACGTCTCGAGCTTTGCTGGTGCTACCTTAGCGATGGAAATAAACCAACACAGAGACTCGATCAGACACCTAGCAACAGAAACCTAGGTAGCAGTTCCCCCAACCACAGCCCCGGCCCAGAATATACCCACGGGTATCCCGTTAAATAAAGACTGGGAGATGCTGTAAAAAACACACACACAGATGACAAGTGGACGTGGGATCTTGTTTGGGTTCAGAGCTTCAATGTCAAAGTGTTGACATGTGATGACAGCGCACAGACGTGTTGAGCCATTCATTTCTATCACAGTCATGTCCCGAATGGCCCAGGTCCAACATAAGCAGCTCTAAAATGAACTAGTTATAAAACATAACACATGAATTTATTTATTGAGTGATTGCTGATTGAGTTGATTGTGTATAAGAGCCACGTGTTGTTTGAACCTCTTTTAGTGTATGTGAAGATTTGGTCATTATTGATTTAAATTTCATATTTTTTCATATATATTTTTATGTATGTTTCATTTCACTTCTTTGTGCGGTGGAACACCAAATTAGGCTTTTTGAAGATTCTTAATGAAGTACTTTTCCATATAAATTCATGTTTTAAATGCACATGCAATGTTCTTAGAAATAAGTTTTCTGTATTTATGAAATTACATCAGTTGTCAAAAATGTTTATACCAGTTTGAAAAAGTGCGCAGGTATGTGATGCAACCATCTTTGAGACTTTTATTTATACATTTTAATCAGTACTTACATTTAACATTTGGCCTTACATTTGTTTTATTTTACAATATATGTTAATGTATGATTAATTCCTAAATATTATTATGATCTTAGGAGTTGCACCACATGACATACCTTTTTATCACCTTAACTGTCATAAAATGGTCAAATTATCTGAGAATATGTATGGATGCATACACAGAAGACAATGTCTTGAAGTGGTCAGTGTGTTGTCACTCAATGAGTTCTTCAAGATGACACATCATTCTGGTTGTAAAGCCATGTCTTCAATACATTTCTGGGCCTTGAGAATGTCAGTTTCATTGCTGTATAAATATATACTTGCATTTGAATAACATTTATTTCATCTTCAGTATAATACAAATACATTTTCATATTTATGTACTTAATAAAATGTCATGCAGTTTTACTTTCAATGTACTTCGAGTCTTAATGCACTTTAATTGTGCAGAAGTTGTGCTGAAGTCCAATTAAACACATACTTAGTGTATCTGATTGTGTTAAAGTGGAACTGTACTTTAGGTACACTTTGTGCATTTTTCAGCATTTAAAGGGCAATATTACAAAATCCTCATTAAAAGAGATATAAACAGGTATTTAAGGCTTATTAATAAGAAATATGCATTGTGCAAAAGTAATACTTCAAGTAATAGGTCTCATCAGTAAGTCAGTAGTCTGGAGTTATCTGTCAGTTAATATGTTTATAGATTTGAGTATGAAATAAACGTATTTTAAATGTATTACTTTTTTAGGCTAATGCAGGGTTAGAAAGCTGTTGGCTTTCATCAAAAAGCTTTCTAAAGATGAACGAAGGTCTTATGTGTTTGTAACAACATGAGGGGGAGTAATTAATCACAGAATTTTCATTTTTGACTTTTAACAAAGAATATATGTATACATGGACGTAATGACCTTGGGTCCTCAGGATCCAATTTTTAGCTTTTTGTCTGCATGTCTTGTTGCCCGTTTCTTTACATATACGAATAAGCAATCATGCAGTTTTGCTAAATATGCACTACCTAATATTTTCTGCCTGGCCTCTTCATCACACTTGCTCTCAGTTTTTCATCAACATTAGCCTTTATCTGTGTGTTAGTGTACTGTGAGCTGCAAGTGAAAGGTCGATTGGTGGTCTCCCTAACAGCTTAAACCACATCGTAAAAAAAAACGGACCATAAAGAACAACTGGCTACTCGTTTCTGACCCCACAAAAATAGAGAGACAAAGCTTCAGAAAGTGGGTGGTCCGCTCTCTATGAAACAAAAAATGAGTGTCGTGTGAGGTTACGTATTCATCTTCATAGCAGCTCTAATGTGCTTCGATTAGAACACAATAGCATGGGATGGGAAAACTCCTCATCTGAGACACAACAAGAATCTACAAGAATCTTTTAGACGAGCCAACAACCTACATTTCCTTCCTAATGAAGTGTTTAGGGTGGATTAATGGCTAATTATTACACTGTCCACTGACCCTTCGTTTTACCCCAGCCATTTGCAAGCTGACCATTTGAGCTTGCCAAATTTGACACAGCTGACACAGGCAATAAATTTGAACTAGTTCCACCTCCCCCTTGATCTGTGATGAGGCCTATAGCCCCTCACCCTCACAATAAACACACTCCTTTAAGTCCCAAATCCACAGGTTAGCATCTACTCAGGGTCCTGAAAGCTCAGCGCATGCTCTGACTGCTGCAACTAAAAGGGGAATTGGAAATCAGGAGAAATGAAATTAAACAGCGGTAATGTGACATGAAGGGAGCTTTAGATGGGTGTCAGAGGGTCACATGACTAGTAAGTCTTCTAAAAGGTACTTTTTGATTATCAAAAAAAAAACAAATTTTCTTTATGAAAAGCAGAAACTTAGACATTCAGCCTAACATCTGCTTTTGGGTTTCACAGAAGAAATAGACAATACAGGGATAAAATAATACATGACAAAACTTTACAATGTCACATTAATGCATTCAAATAAATAAATACATTTACTGGTATGTGTATGTCTGTATATATTTAGTTATGACAAAAACAAGGCTTACAAACTTTTGATCTATTGGGTGAAGTGTTTTCTCTTTTAGATTGATTAGACACTGTGATGACAGAGTGACGTATGTATGAATATACTGGTTTACTTCATAGGTTATAATTTTGCATGTCAAGTCCAAAGCAACTACCTCAGTTAAATCTCGATTTGTGAACTATGAACTATGCTTGAATCTCTGGGAAGAGACAGAAATGCACAAACCCATAAGTGACCTGCTCTGAACGTCCACTCAAATGTGGAAAGTTGAGTTTGTGTTCCTCGGTTAACACCCAATAGCTGCAGAAAGCCGCTGACTGCTTCGTATGCCACCCGTCCCGCTGACATCTCAGAGCCCAATCCAGTCATGTTACTCAGCCTCCAGTCATTCTCGCATGGGCAGCTAAAATAGCCTCCTGCTGGACAGTGAGGAGGAGGCTGACAGGCACGGCCTGGCCTGCTTTGTCCAAGAGCTCTCAAACATCTGTGTTATTTTTAAAAAGGCAAAATGTCAGCGTGCAGTGAACAGACGGGAAGAAGGACCATGTGTGGCAGAATCCAGAGCTCCGGTCACAGCCTTATCACCGGACTGAAGTCACCGGACTGGAGAACTTTACAATACAGAGAGGCGAAGATGGGATTATTGCTGGGAAATATTCAATGATCAGTTTAAAAACATTATGACTCAAAGATGTCTGCTTTGGTTTTCTAAATAAAATAAAATATATATATATAGATTTAAAATAATATTAATATTTTTGCTCATTAAGCGCATTTATTAAAATTAATTCAAAGTGACTGCAAAGATTATATGTTTTCTTGCAACTGTCATATTTTATTGAATACTTTTTTCCACCAAAACACTGAGCAGCGAAAATGTTTTCAGCGTTACAAATCAGAAATGTTTCTTGAGCATCAAATCAGCATTTTAGGAGTAATGGAGAAAATTCAGGAATAAATAAAATTGTAAAATATATTAGAATATAAAACAGTTATTTTAAAAGGCAATAGTATTTCAGGATATTACAATACTACTAGTGTAAGTGTATATGAATTTAAAAAATATGTAATCAAAAGTATTCTGATGTTTTCTTGAGGCTGTGTAGAGTGTGCATCGTGTGTATATATATTAATTTAAAAATAAAATAATTAAAAAAATAACATTTTTTATTATTTTTTTGAATTTTGAATTGAAAAAAATATTTAGATATTTTCTTGAGACTGTAGATTGTGCTTTTTTGTGTATATATGTGAATTAAAAAAATTATAATTATTTGATTCAATTATTATTATTATTTATTTGACTGTTTTAGAAATGTAAAATTTTAAAAAAAAATTTGTGTCTCATATTAATGATTTGGACAAACATATCAAGGGGAAAAAAGTTAATATACAAAAGAAAAAAAAACACATTGTGGCTTGCTGGTTATACCATACTGACTAAATTAATAAGATGTTAAAACAAAGCTGTTTCACGTATTTAACAACAATAATAAAACATTATTATTACTTTTAAAAGGATATTTCTAATTTCCTTTACATCCTTTCATGTTTCTGAGTAGTTTAGATCGTGATGAAACTATAACAGCCTGTTAATAAAGAAGCATTTACAGTATCAGCAGTTGGTTCTGTATAGAGACTGACGTGATCTCCGTGGAGACATATGTGTTCATTAGATCAACAGTCTAGTCTGCGGCTGCAGGGTCTCGTCAGCGGTCATATTGAGGACTCATGTTGTCATCAGCAAACACGAACACTTCAGCACATTCATATCACACATACACAGACACTCACAAACACACCGCAGGCTCCATTAACTGTTCTGTTGACTTCTACAGAGCCACTTAAAGTTCCTTATTGTGTGCTTTTCAAGAGCATTGGTACATTCACTCCGAGAGACTTCTTTCTTCAGCAAGCGGCAAGTGGACCAATAGCTGTGCCTTTCATCTGGTAAAATTAGCCTGTGAAACATCTCATCGTATTGCACGCACATTAACACATTAGCAACTCCAAAAACACTTTATGCCTCGCCCCAGCAGGAGAACATACCACATATGATGCTCAAAATCCATACCGAACGCAGAACGTGAGACCTACATTAACATTAGGGCTGACAATCACTAATGATTTGCTGCAGGCTTTATGTCTAAAATGCTTCCTCCAATCATGTAGCAGGTGAAGCAGTATACTCTTCCTACGTTTTTCACCTGGTGGATGATAAAAAAACACAATAAAAAAATATTTTGCATGAAGGAAGAGGCAAGTTAACTCCAGAGACCAAAATAGTACAGAAACAGAAGGCATGGGCTCTTGGAATCTACCTAGCAACGATGAAGCAATCGCCCAGCAACACATCCTCGAAAGTATACTAAAACAGCATTAAATAAGGTCTTCATTATATCAACATTTTTGATATCATGGAAATGTCATAATTCTTGTCATCAATATCACATAAAACAAATACAGCTTAAATTGATTAAAAACTAAACTCAAGCTTACTGAAGACAAGTAAACGACCAGCAAATAAATAAGAATAACAATCTAATAATAAGCTATACGACTAAAAAAACTACAGTAGAACAAGTTTATGAGAAAAGCTACATACTTTGTATAAATTAAATATATAGTTTAGTCATGAAAATGGTGCAGGCATTGAAGGGTTGATGATATGCCGGTTTAAATGAGGTGGCACAAGGTTACTGGTTCATGCTACATATGCAAGCAATGAGCTTACTGCCTTGCATTTATATATCTGGCTTGCATTGAACTAAGATTCCTGCAGCGTGATTTTAAAATGTATCTGAAACCCTCCACCTTCCCCGGCTCCACCTGTGTATATCTGCTACAGGTTATTTTAATTTTATGCTATTTTTGCCACAGCAGAGTCTTGAATACTCACTGCACTTTATCGCCATATGCAGTTGCAAGTTCCTGTGTTCCTGTTGATTTTGTGTACTTGGTGTAATGCAATGTGTGTATGTAAAAAAACACATTATTTTCCACATACTGCACATTATTGTTTCTTTTCTAAGCCCTGCCTCCTGAAATGAGGAAATTTGTACAAAGCTCTTTGTTCTAAAAATGCGTTATGACACCAAAACAATAAAAGAACCAATAAACACCAGGCATTTGTTGATCCAGTCGAGCCATAATTACTGATTATTGTGACTTCTGTCTTTTTACACGTTGTGTTGCATCACGCCTCATAAACATAACACACAATGTCTGCATTCGTGATCAGAGAAACAAAAGAAGAACAAACAAAGTAGTTTGACTTTCACAACGACACACAGCGTCTCCAGAACATGGCGCCTGCAGCAACACTACAGACAGATAAACCCTCTCTGTGACGGAGAGAAGAGGAGGCGTGTTTAAACCGGTCGTGTTACAATCATAACTTTATAAACATCATCTCTTTGGGTTTTGAAACTTGAATCTTTGCAGCTTCAGGGATCTCATTAATAGGCTTTTATTTTGTTAGCAAGGCTTCAAAATTTCTTTAAAATTATTTTTTTGATGGTGCCATTTTTCCAGGTTTGGTCTGTAAAGCAAATCAGCTATAATTGTGTGTGTGTGTGTGTGTGTGTGTGTGTGTGTTAGAGTGTGTCAAATATATGAAAAATATCTGATGGAAAATGATATGTTCGAACAAAATTTGACTGAAAGCTCATTTTTTTTATATCAACATCACAACATTCTATGGCTTTGATTTTCTAGCAGGTTTAGAGTTCTGCGTGTTTCATAAAATAAATATTTCATATTATAAATGTTATAAACCTAAACCTCTATACCTCTTTAACTGTTTTAAACTTCTTACTTCAACAATAATCTGCCATAGGTCTTCTTTAAAATGAGACCAAACTGAAGTCTGTGCTCCCAAGCTTCTCAATATCAGGACAGTTTTTGACATGGACATTTTTGTCCACTATTTACTACGAGTACCTTTATTTCCTTGATGCACAAGGGTTAGTAAAGTCTGTCAGCTGACCACTCTTTACAAACTACAGGTTAGCAGTGTTATTGAGCACAGGTTGTGGGTGTCGTTGGTGTCCACAGTCCTTCGGTGTGTGTGTGTGTGTGTGTTCAGGGACGTCTGGCTCAGACAGTAGACTGCATGTTAATGTATAATCCATCAGAAGAACCCAGCTGTGTTTGTGTTGATGTCCTCATGCTTTCAGATTCCTCCTCACTGTTGTTGGATCTGGTCTGATCTGTGTGTGTGTGTGTGTGTGTATTTCAGAGCTCAGCTCCACTCTTATGGAGAAGATGCAGTCTCGGGATCTTCTGCTGGGTCTTCATCTGCCGGAGCTGGATGATCTGGGTCAGTTCCTCCGCTCTCTGCCCACCTCAGCTCTGCTGGGTCTGGGTGCTCTGACCGCTGTACTGGCCTACTGGATGTCCACTCGGCCCCGGCCCATTACACCACCCTGCGACCTCCGGTCCCAGTCACAGGAAGTGCAGGTAAACCCAGATCAGCTGATCAGAGCCAACCAATCACACGACGTCTGAACCCCTCTGGATCTCTCAGCAAAACACCATTGTATATTATTTCCATCAAGAAGTTCTGTTGTGGATGAAGAACTAGAGGCTTGTGGAGAGAACCTGGTTTATATAAATTTAAATGGAACATAAAATAAAATATAAAAAAATATAGTAGCAACATTTTAGATGTAACAGCCATGATAAACATTCCTGATAAGAAAAAAAAACTTAATTTGAAAAGCAATACAAGACATTTTGGGAATGTCAATTTACTGTTTTTCTGTTTGTCTATTTTACTGTAAATTTGTCTGAAATGTCTATCACAGTTTTATACCGTATATATTAGGGGAACTCACCATTAACCATTTAACTGGTTTTTACTGTAGCATTTTACAGTTTTTTACCGTAAAAATCAGGGTAATTATTAATATAAAAAAAGTAATTATTATCATTAACTAAGACAAAAATGGTAAAATTGGTTTACTTTTAAAAGCGTAAAAAATTGTTAAAAAACAAAACAGAACAAAAAAAAAAACAGAAACCAACAAAAAAAATGTTAACATAAAACTTTATTTTAGCAGGTTTTCAAGGAAACATGTCTCTTTGTCAGCTAAAAACAAACTGAGAACTAATTCAATATGTTGACTATAATAATATGTACATATAAAATATATAAAATAATACTGGTAATAACAAAACAAAAATCATGTTTATTATTTGTTTATTATTTGTTTTCTAGTTTCTGTAAACTAACACTGAGTGTGAAGACTGGTCCTTTTGAGCAGTAATGATCTGATTAGCCACGTTTTCATGCGCAAATTATCTTAATCTGATCGTGAATCGGATTAGAACTGTACTGTGCACATGGACCCTG
>JAUCMT010000154.1:18284985-18295618 GCA_032357475.1 Enteromius thamalakanensis | reverse complement strand
TGCGATACGAACCGAATCGTGGGTCAAAAATCGTGAAACGAACCGAATCGTGGGTTTGGTGTATCGTTACATCCCTACAGATGCCCATCTGCCGTAGAGGGGAAAGGGCACCATCCGCGACCTTCGTGAAGGGAGAGAGGGACAGGCCAAAGGGTAAGACCTTGTTCTGATATGCTCAACCCTGGAACGCAAACCACAGAAGGGGCCTGTGTCGAGGCAAGATCGAGATATGAACATACGTGATACTGACTCCGGATGCATGTTAGTATGCGCTTCGGAGTGACCATTTTGAACGGTACCTTGAGAAGGGACCGATTCAAAGCTCATAGATCCAGGATGGGTCTCAGCCCACCCCTCTTTTTGGGCACGATGAAGAAAGGACTGTCAAATCCTTACCAGCATCGCTATCCTTCCGTATCAACCACCGCGAGGGGGTGGGAAGCGCTATCCAGGCTCCCAGCCAAGTCACTAGGGGAATCAAGGGAATGGTGACTGCCGTGCCAGCAGTCGGGCAACTGGTAGGGGGACAGGGAAAGGGACTGATCCCAGAAGTCTAAATGTCCTGGAGAAAAGTCTGGCTGCATTGAGCAGCTCTTACCTTGAGCAGGCACTGGGCCCAGAGATGTGAGAAATTGTTCTTCCTGGGGTACCACCGGCCCATGGGCCGACGGCAGCTAAACCAGAAGCAGTGTCACCGAATAGGCCAATCCGGAAGATGGGACGTCTGCCACCTGCGCCAGATTCAGCCAGAGAAGTCGCTCCTGGACCACAGCTGTGGACATCACCTGGCCAAGGGCACTCGCGGCTACCTTCGTCGTCCAGAGAGTGAAGTCTGTCATGGCACGGAGTTCCTGCTTCGCCCCTTGGTCAGGACCATTCTCATGCAGCTGTTTTAATGCCTTAGCCTGTTAGACCTGCAGTGTTGCCATAGCATGCAAGATAGTGGCAGCCTGCCTGGCAGCACGATAGGCCGAAGGCCCACATGCCTCGGATGGGAGCCGTGACTGGCCTTGCCAGGCCGAAGCACCACGCGGGCATAAATGCACCGCTCGACCTGCAGGACCGCCCTCTGGCTGCACCGCCATCTAGAGCGGCGAGGGGAAAGGAGCCTGAGCACAGGTGTGACTAATATTCACCACGACCTGGTCAGTTCCTCATGCACCTCCGAGAAGAAAGGCACTGGAGGGGAAGGCGGCCGGGCCGCGGTCCTGAACCCCAGGTACCAATCACCCAGCCACGAAAGGTCGGCTGAAGGCACAATGCGGTACCTCCAAACCGATTCCCTGAACGTCATGGAGGAGCAAAGCAGACAGTTCAGAATCCGTCGCGGACGAAGGGACCACCGCTGTGCGTCGTCTTCCCGGCGTGATTTCCGCCTCACCATCTGACTCTCCCTCTGACGCTGTGGAAGACATCTCAGGCTCGTAGGGCACCCCAAAGGACACACTCGGCCACATTACGGGGGGAGCGGCCCCCTACAGGAGGAACACGGGACTACGCTGTGCGGTAGAAGTCCGTGGGGATTTTACACCAGACGGAACATTCTGTACAGGCTGTAGGTGAAAAACTATTACGGTTTAACAAGCTGCCACGGGAAGGACTCGAGGGGAGCCGTCTCGCGAACGAGAGGAAGCCTCAACGCAGCCATGGGCATCTGCTCGCAAAAAAAAAAAAGCTATCTCAGCGTGTTCTCGACCCAGACACATGAGGCAGCTATCGTGTCCATCTACAGAGGTGAGGAAACTCCCACACCCAGAAACGCACGGTTGGATCGACATTCCGGAGAACGCATTGGAACGGAAGACCTTTCGCCTTTAGCATTAAATAGTAGACTAGTGGCTCCAAAGCAGCAATGTAATGTTTAGAAGTCTTTGGATCTGTGTATTGTGAGTTGTTGTCATCATACTCTCGGTCATACACAGAAATCAACACATAGGCCTGTCCCAAATGCCAACCTCAATTTTCTTACACTTTAGATTCTTTATTGGCATCGATGGTTCTATAAAGAAATTTTAAAACAGTGGAACATTTCCACTGGCACATAAGATTCTTTATAGTGCAAAATCCTTTGGTGAAAAAATTAACACTGTAATTTATTTCCAGGACATAACGGTAACATTTCATAGTGAAATTACATTATTATCACTTTTTAACTGATATTTCACTATGTAATACAATATAAAAAAAAGTTAATAATAACTGTATTGTAAAAATAATGCAGGCAGGCAGGGAAGTTACAGGAAAAGTAAGTGGTAAGTGTTGAAATGTTTCTGTTTCTTTTTGGCATGCTATTTACATAGACATTGACTTTGGGGTGCATTTGATACACAGTTTTTTTAGGAACAGGTGTGGGGTAGGTGCAGAGAATATGTATTCCAAAACTGCATATTATATCCACACTAAGATACTGCGTATCATGCAATGTCTGTGTATAAATAGCATAATAGAAATAGAAAATCATGTTACAGATATGTTAATCTTGTTAATCTTAATCTTAACTTTATGTTCTTGTGCCTTTCAGTTTTAAAATAAAGACTGGTAATTACAAATAGTGTATATTGTATTAATTAAAGAAAATATTGATAACATTTTACTAATAAAATTAAGAGATGTATTTCTATTTTTTTAAGGAAACTTAAGTATTTTTGAGGCTTGAATTGAGGATCTGATTGAACTGAAGCAATAAGGCTATATTGATTTTAAGATAATTTGTTGAATTAAGCAGTTTTATTTAGCCCATGATTGTTAGTTCCTAGCATGCTTTTCATATGGCTGCATGGAGAGTAAATAAATATTAAAATTAAGTGCTATTTGTGTTTCTGAGTGAAGGGAAACATCTGTTAATATTTTTTTTCCTCCTTGAGCTGTCTACTACTCTGTCTACTACTTAAGAAGATGATTCTAATAAGTTCAATACAAATCTTATTCAGTATCAAAATCTTTTGAGAATCAGCTTAATCAACTTAACACATTTCATGAGCACAAATGAGTACATTTCACTAATACAATTAATTAGGCTGCATAATTTAGGAGATAAAATTTGATTTATTCAGGAAGATTCCATTAAAGAAATCCAGCCTTAAGAACCCCTCAAAAAATATTACATGCAATATTGTTACCTTGGTGTTTGAAGTAGATAGCAATTTTTTTACATGTTCTATTTTTTTGTTTGTTCAATGGATATTTCAGTGTCTCAGGATTTGATTATTTTCTTTAATGATTATGTGTTCATTGCTGCAATAACACACATGCACACTGATATATATGTACGTGGTTAATAGGACGAGATAGGTGTAGTGATTTATATATATATATATATATATATAAGATGTCAAAAAAGAAAGGAAACTGGAGTGTTGTATGCAAAAATACAACTTTACTTGTTCCCTTGTTTAAATCCATGTGCTTCTTGCTTTTTCCGTGTAATTATTTGACGAGAAGCCTAAGCTGTTTTTTTTTCATACTCTGTCTTACCGTACTTTTTGAATTCTGGCTACATACTTAGTCATACAAAGCTGAACACAGAAAGATATGAGTCTGTGTTGCACAGAACCTGATCTTATAGCTTTGCCTGCAAATTCTCCACTTCTCTCTTTTCCTCTCTTTTTTCCTCCAGTCAGGCTTCACATACTAAGTATCCCTTACACTGAAATATCACCTGCTCTCTGCTCCTTTAATCACTTTGCATTCCTTCATGCAATTTAGGAAAGCCTTCTGTGTACAGGTTGAAGCAAAGAATTTCCAAAACAAAAAAGTGAAGCAATCCATGCAAGCCACAACTGACATTAGGTCCTGAGCAGAATCCTCTCTGCATTGTCTCTAAACTCAAGTGTGACAACTAGCATTTTTTTATGCTACCATCTGGAACTAATATTTTTATGACAAACAATCCGGAATTAGAATAAGAATAAAAAAAAAAAAAAGTCAGATTCATTTGGCACATTTCAGAATTGGCCAAATTCAGCATTTAAAGAGGATCGGTGTCATTTGTGCTCTACTAGTGGCACCAAATGGAATTGTGAACACCTTGACTCTTTTTAACATACTATGGGCCAGATTACCTAACAGGGCAAATTAGGGCCAGAGCGCAATTACATAATGAGCATGAAACATTTTGTGGGTGATTTAATGACGAAGTGCAAATTAAAGAACACAGATGCAACATCTCATTTGCAATTTACCAAGCACAGCATAAAATAGCATAGTTGCAAATAAGCATAGCTGATGATCTGGTGCAGGCTCATCTACTTGGCGCAAAATAGCTTAAAGGGGTCATATGATGTGATTTGTGACCAAATACACAAAATAATGTTTTTAGCAACATTTACAGTAAGACATGCTTTTTTTGGGCATTAGATAATGGTGCAAATACCAATAATTTGACAAGCACAGATGTTACTTAATAGACTTCATTTCAATACTCTCCTCCCATTAGTCCTGTGTCTGAAAATGAAACTTCAACAAATGCATATTCAATAAGTTCAGGCAGAAAAATAACTGTGCCCACACCTAATTATTCACTATACTATGTCTTTAGTAAACAAAAGAGTTTGTAAAACTGGCCCTATATGTTCCATATATATGTTGCAGACAATGCTGCTTTAAACTCACTAAAGGCCTGCCTCCAAAATTGTGTAATGTTTGAGAAAGGTCAGATAGCTCTCTGATTTCATCAACAATATTTTAATTTGATGAACTAACGTCTTATGGGTTTAGAACGACATGAGGGTGAGTAATTAATGACAGAATTTAAAATATGGAGTAAACTGACCCTTTATAACTCCATTACATATTCAGTGCCTTGTTTTCAGGTCTTTGCGCAGTCCAAAGATCAGTGCAAAATTCATGTTGCACTGTAAAAAAATAAATATGTTGGCTTTGTGTAGTGTCAGTCATGTTTACACACTGCTTCCGAAGTCTTCGTCCGTCATAATAAATTCAGATCGGGTTGGATTTTCAGCGTTTTCACATCCATACCAAGCATTTGAGGCCCATCCTCAGCCAACCGAGACTTCAATAGATCCAAGCATCAAATGTCCTGTGACATTAATGAAGTATTTCTCCTGTGATAAGTGATGCCGTCATCAGTCATGAAAAGTTCTTAAAGCGCTCATTGATCAGTGTAATGGCGTAATAACCCCATTAACATTTCTCACCGTTGATTCATGCTTTCACGGCTTATCCATCTCGCCACATCAAGCCGCGGGCCTCATCGGCTACTATTGTGTGCACAGTCTCACGTCTGTGTGGTGGCTTCCAGTTACAAAGCGTGTGCTGGGGATGGGAGAGAGGTGTTTTCTCTGTCCTGGAATGCACCGTTCGGCCCCAGTCCACGTCGGGTCGCCGGCTGGCAGTCCATCCACGGACGCTGAACTGTGGGTGACACCGGAGCAGGAGAAACTCTCTGGAGGTGGGCAGGGGGGGTGCAGATACACGCTTGTTTTATTGCCTGAACAGAGCGGGGGGAAGAACACAAATGGCACCGAGGTGAAGAGGTCGGGAACATAATTCTGAAATGCACAGATAAATCAGCGTGTGCAAGCACAGACAGAGCCGCTTCAAACACCTGATGTTTCCTCTACAAACAGATCGGCCCGCCAGAGCTGCCACCTACCGCCAGCTTTCTGCGCTTAACACACACGAACCCGCATCGCCTAGCCCCAAAACACAGAGCCGGTCAGAAAACGCACACATTCCAAAACAGCAAACAGGCCAGTGTTACGCATCACTTGGGTCGGGGTAACACAGGGACATTCACACCTTGTTTTACTACTGGTGCATTTGTTGGGCCCAGTTCTCTATTGCCCCCTTTGATGTAAACTGCGGCTGCTGTAGCCACAGGGAAACGAACAGAAGATCAGTCTCGACGGCTGCTCTGAGACAAGACCAAGAGGAATGTACTGCAAAAGACTCCATTTGAACTGTAATACACCGTCCTGGGCAGACAATTACTATTATAATTCCCGGATTTTAATTGAGGTTGCAACATGATTTGAATTTAAATAAATACAGAAAAAAATTCAAATTAAATTAAATTCCAAGAAATTTGAAAAACTGTTCTTTAATTATACATTAGATGATAATAATGAAGATCCATCAATCAACAAAATATGATATACAGTATATTTATTTGTGCTGTCAAGCGATTAACCGCATTCAAAATAAAGTTTTTGTTTATATAATAAAGTATATGTACAGTGTTTATTTATTATGTATATATAAACACACATAACAACACAACATACTGTATATATTTTGAAAATATAAACATTTCTATATTTATATGATAAAATATTATATGATAAATAAAGATATTTAATATATAAAAAATTTTTTACTTAAATATATACATGCATGTATTTATGTATACATAATAAATAAACACCAGGGACACATCAAGAGTGACAGAAAATACTTTTTTCTATTTCTTTTCCTTTCTAATTCTATTTCTAATATATAGGGTTTAGAGCATTCTGTTAAACAAAGAATAAATAGAAAAATATATCACCATTTCTGAAACAGTAACTGTTTTCAATATTGTTATAAAGTGCTTTACTGCTTTACTGTATTTTTGATCAAATAAATGCCTTAAATATTGAAAACATATGAATTATTCCCAGTAGTGTAACCAGACCAGTTTCATACAATAAAAACCTTTTTCTTCTCACAACTTCTTAATTGTTTCTTGTATCTGCAGTTCACTTTCTTGTTGTTTCTTGCTATTTGGACACAATGCACTTAAACTATGGATTAAAGGGTTCGTTCACCCCCAAACAAAACATTTCTTATCATCATTCATTAACCCTCTTTATGGTGAAACACAAAAAAAGAGTTTTTACATTTTTGTCGTTGGAGTCCAATATTATTGTCATGTCCCAAAGAAAGAAGGTGCAGTATATGAGTGAGAATTTAATTTTTACATCACAAACTGTAGACCTGATTAGCACCTGACATTTGCATTGCATAGTTTGTAGAGATAATCTCAAAGATTTTAAGTTGCATTGGCAGTAACTAGATAAAAGAGAAAGAGGCCTCCAAAGAAGCTGGTGCCTGGAGGCCTTTCAAGGCCATAATTCATCTTTGGCAAGCATGTTTTTAATGTAGAACTATTTAAAGCAAGTCACTAATCAAAATATTACCTATACGAAAGCAGCTAAGTTACACTTTTCTGTAAGGTTTCTTTCCAAAGACTTGTCCTCCTAATCCCCAGATTACGTCAGAGCCCCAGCACACACCCCATGAGCCCTCGCTGACCCCTGCAGAGAGTGTAAACACGCTCACCTGGATCACACTCAGACCACTTCAAAAGAGAGTCTGTCTCGGTACGTGAAAACAAAACCACTAAAACAACTGTAAGGCTAGTTGTGTTGCTTGGCCACTGGCAATGGGGGATATATATTTCTGGATACGTCTGGTCATGGGCCCTGTGTGAAGCTGCCCAGCTATTTTACTCAAAAAGTTGCCCTATGTTTTATCAGTCTGAAACTCTTTAGCCATCAGCCATTTTTGCCCCGACTTCAAATGCTCCTTAAGATTTAAGAAATGTCAGGGGTTAGAAAAATGAAAACGTTTTTCATCTGTGTGATTTATTATAAGGCACAGCATGACTGAGTAACATCTATAGGTTACTATCAGAATTCACTCACTTGTCAGGGCTTTAAACCAGTGGCAGAGTCTCTTATAGAGTTCAGACTGATTGTATTGATCGTGCGTAATCAAGTGTAATGCATTTATACATTCTTTAGGTTTTGGGCATATTAGGCCTATTTTATATTACATTATATTATAGGCTTACCTAGTGTTATATGTTATATGTGTCCACCAGATACAGCTATATTAAAAGGGTTAGTTCACCCAAAAATGCAATAATATAATAAATGCAAATTGTGCAAGTGTTTTTGTTCTATACAGCTCATTTTGTTCATGAAACGGTGAAGGGAGAGAATTTGTATAGCTCAACTGTTAAAGGGAAACACAAATTTTTATTGTAACTCGGTTTGGATTTGTCTGAAAGTAGAAAAACAGATACATCTAGGATGGCTTGGGGGTCAGTAAATGACATGCTTATTTTTATATTTGAGTGAACTAACCATTTAAGGTCACCATATTTTATTAAAGGCGTGGTGTTGCACTGCACTGAGTGGCCACAAGGTGTCAGTGTATGTCAGAGGGGTGCTGTGGACTAGCTTCCAAATCAAATGCAAAATTTCTTTTAAATATGTGTCAAATTCACAAACCTGTGTCAATTTTATGACATTTTATTTTAAAAATAGATGAATGAAATTTCTGATTATGCTCTTTATGTAGATTAATACAGGTGATGGACACCGAAGCCATTCCAGCTCATCCCATTAAACGTGTCCTCCCACCACCTCATTACGTCTGGGGTCAGTTAGGACATGTGACCATCCAAACCCAGCACACCTAACACATCGCTATTTTCTGATTGGTTTCTCTCACACCTCTTTGTTTTGTCACTGACAGCCTCAGCATTTATGGCAGAGCTTCTGAAAGAGCGTCTCTATGGTGATCTGCTGGCCGTCGGAGGGCCGGACCGATGGTTGAGGGTGAGGACGGTCATAAAGTGAGTCTGCTCTGGTCAGATACGCTTTGACAAACATGCCGCACACATAGTGTCTGATAGCAAATGTTTGAACATGAGAAGCAACTTCTTTATAAGATACGCAGAAATATGGCATTCTTGCACTACTGGTGCACATGGCAAAACAAAAACAAATAAATATATTAATTAAAGACTAATCATTAAATAACAAAATGTAAAAAAAAAAAAAAAAAAAAAAAATATATTAATTTGTAGATTTACATAAAATGTAAATACAATAATAATTATACACATTCAATTATAAATATTAACAACTAAATTATTTCTATAATTAAATGTTGTTAATAAAATAAATACATTACGTCTGTGTTATTTGTAGGTTGCGCTACTTACTACATTACGTTTAGCAGGCATATCATATTTGAAGTATTTTAAAATGATTGATGAATTGATCAGCACCCACTGACACATCTAAGGTTGAGACGTCTTCATTGAGTAGAGGATTCATCAGTTCTTTCCACAGCTAAGAAATGAAACGAAACGAGTTAAGAACACATTATACAATTAGAAAGCTTCTATTCACGTTGCATGTCTGTCTATTCAGCTTGTTTCATTCATCACAGATCAGCAAAAAAACATCCCGTGGATTCCGGTGGGTTCTTCTGAGAAGATCTGCTTCCTCTCTCTCTACATGTAGGTCATGGTTTCTTTGTCTCTCCTGTTCTAGGCCGGGATACTATTTGACGTTGTCATGCCACTGATAGAAAGCTAATGTTGCCATGGAGATGAGCAACAAGTGATGGCGGTGGTGGACTACAGTGGATGTGAAGGGAAGAGAAAGGGGCTTGTCAGTGAATTTAAGTGTAATGTTGAGGAAAGGAAGATAAATGCCTGTATGCTTTTGTTCGCTCTGGATGCATGATGGGTCAAGGCTGATTAAAGGAGCAGCTGGCTGCATTCGGCGTGTAGATGGAGCCGAGGCGAAAAAGAGGGAGGGACTTACTGGAAGATGAGACATGATTTGTTGTTCTGTTGTTTTAGGTGCCGCTCAAGCCTTTTGATGTAAGGCATATATCAAAAGCTTCTCTGCTAATTGCAAATATGTACAGAAATGCAAATATAAATCACTCTCGGTATCTTTGTAGCAACATGTGTTGTTAATAAACTGCTTTCCCAGTGTTTAAACTTCCTAATTTCTTCTGTCGAACCCCATAAGTATGGATTTGCTCTGAGTCATTTTAGAAAAACAAAAAAGTAACATTTTTTATAAAATATTTTCCTGTTTTCTTTCCAATTTTTGATATTCTTTCACATTCTAATTGCATATAAAAAAAGAGAAAAAAAAAGAAAAGTATAAAATACGCTGACTTACATAAGAAATGTGATTCGTTATTCTGGGGTTTTAGGTTCTGCTCTGTCCTCTATTTACAGATTATGAAAATATCAAGGTATGTGTATGTACATAAAAATATGCAATGATTTAAAAAAAAACATTACTATATATACAGTACATATACGTATGTTTATTATATATATAATAACACACAGTGTATATTTTTTTTATATCTGCACATATTCACATAAATATTCTTTTAATATATATATATATATATATATATATATATACACATATATACATCATATATTTTTCTTACATATATAAATGTGTGTATATATATACACAGCACACACACATATGTACACAAAAAGTTTTATTTTTAATGCAATTAATCACAAATTAGTCATAGCCAGCACTAATATATATATATTATATATAAGTATAAAAAAGTGGTTAATGGTCTTATTTCATGTTTTATATACAGTACTGTGCAAAAGTAACTGATTCAGTTCATAGAAGTTACTTGATAAATTAAATCTATTTATGGCATTATTTTTGAAAGAATACTCATTTTACCGTATTTACGAGTGTCTAAAACTCTGAACAGTCCTGGAGCTTAAGGTTTTCTCTTCATCTTGGAGAGCTTGGCTCAGTTCTTCTGGATTGAGTCTGTCTCAGTTTGTTCTGGTTCTTCATGTGACTCCAGACAGACTGATGATGATCAGATCAGA
>JAUCMT010000154.1:18235492-18249813 GCA_032357475.1 Enteromius thamalakanensis | reverse complement strand
TATTCGAAAAGAACGAACCTGCAAATGTCTCAACTGACCAATCAGAATCAAGCATTCCAGAGAGCCGTGTAATAATGCTAAATAATATAACTGAATGGACAAAAGCAGAAAAGGAGATATTTACAAACACACAATGAAGATGAAGGGGTCAAAACCATCATTAGGGACCTTTGCCTAAAAAACAGATATCAACCTATATTACAAACAGGCCTCCTCTCAATAAAAAGCCCAAGCAACAATAAACGTGTGGCATCCAGCTCAAGCCCGAGCGTGTACAACCCTTGTGTACAGATGAACAGTTAAATCATAAAAGGAGTGAATGAGAGTCCTTGTGACGAGCAGCCGTCAAGCGCACACCCAATGTGCTGTATTTATGAGCGCCAAACGATGACCTCTGGCCCCTTCTTACCTCTCGTCCTTCGTCTTCCTCCCCCACTCCGTCCGTATACAGGACGCTGCGTTTTGAAGGCCACGTTGTGTCAGTATTACGCACAGTGGGCGGCAGTAAAGCCCTAATAGAAGAGTAGCGCTACATATATCAACCGCAGCCCTGACAGAATTACTCAGACTGTATATCCACCTCGTCTAATTCACAGCCTGGAGCCCCAGAAGCCTGACCTCTCTCCTCCCCAGTATGTACACAAACAGTTTTCAAAAACATTTTCCACATCGCACGATACCTTTCAGCAGTCAGGAACAATTGGCGAGCTATCGCCGCGCGGAATGTAATTAAGTGTTTCTGAAAGCGTTGCGTCTGCAGAAGTCTGGCATGCGTTTTCAAACTCTGACACATTTGATGCTAGCAACAGCAGAACACTGGTTGCTATGGCTGTGGAATGGAATGAACCGTACGGGAAATATGCGGCGGCCATGCAGGTGTGGATGTGCAACAACAAAGTTTGAAATTCTACATGATTTGCTTGAATTCATCGGAAACACGAGGCCGAGGATTAAGAGGTGAGAGCAAATTCTAAGCATGTCAACACTGTGTCGGATGCAAGAATCACAGCAACAGCCGAACCTTTGTGACTCTGCTACACTCCCTGATGTGATTATAGGTACTGAGTATCCACTTGAGAGATTCTTTTTGGCCCGAATGTCTCACAGGGTGTTAACACCCATCTAAACCCTTCTGGAAACTGGCTTTGATGCACATCACTGCATTATAAATATATAATCTAAACTGCTTGACAAACATGCTCCAACTAAACTTTCACAATATCTAAATGCCTCAGTGTCCCTAAATGTTATCTTTCAGTAAGATACGTGGATCGGCCGACAAAATAGAAGACTTTCTTCAAAAATAGTATTAGACAAAACACCACTGAGGATCATTTGGATGGTCAGAGATGTATAAACACACACACACACACACGCACGCTTCATCTTATCTCAGAGCTGTACCTTTAGTTCCTTGAAGAAGACACAGCTTCTTGCCCACTCGACTATTGAGAACAATGTCTGATCTGCCATGACACACAACAGACTGAAGGGCCGAGGTTTGTCCAGCTTCCCTTTGCCGCTTTGCTCCTGGTGAAGGTACGCACAGATCTTCCCTCTCACCTGGAATCATGAAGCAGAACAAAAAGTCAATGGTGTGTGATATTAAATACCTTTGTCTTTTGTATTTGATTGTTTTTGATTTTATATTGAAATAAATGTCATATAATGTAGTGGTAAAGGTAATTAATGCACTAACAATGACTTAGACATTAAGTATTTATTCATTTTTAATCTTATTTAATAATAATACACTACTGTTTGTAAATTCATGTTAGCTCGGGTCCATTCACTTTACAATAAGGTTCATTAGTTAACATGATCGAAGAATGAACAGATCTTCTACAGTGTTTTTTAATTTTAGTTAGTGTTAACTTCGGGGTAACGTGAGTTACGTAATAATATTACTTTTCCCAAGTAAATAGTAAAGTAACGCATTACTTTTTAATTTGAAAGAAAGATTTTACTTTTTCAAAAAAGTGATTTGTTTTCTTATTTATTGCCTGACGAGTCTCCTGACCTCATGTTGGGAGAAATCAGAAACACAGAGCATGGTGTTGAATACAGTGTAGTTCTAGACTCAGTGTGCATTATTCATCTCACTCTCAAAAAACAGATTTAGTATTCATCAAAATAATTAAATTAAACTCATTTTATTAACCAATGTCATTTCTGCTGACCTCTGATGATCCAGTTCAACCACACTTACAAGCAGAAACCACTTCATAAACTAACTATTGTGCTTTATTGTTTTTTTATTGAACTTTCTTCTGTTTTCTACTTTACAGATGTGAATTTACTTTTTCTTCAGCCTGAGGTTTATTTATTACACTTGTACTTGGGCTTTTTACATAGAAGCTGAAGCTCTGCCCGTGTTTAAAAAGTAACGCAAAGTAATGAAACACATACAGTAATGCAATTAGTTACTTTTTTGGGGAGTAACGCAATATTGTAACGCAATATTTTTAAAAGTAACTTTCTCCAACACTGCTAATGCATTATTAAAATCACAGCTTGTGTTTGTTACATTAATTAACGCACTGTGAGCTAACAATAAACGACTGTCTTTTTATTAACTAATACAATAAAACAAATGGAATCTTAGGTGATAGCAAAACATATCATATTATTAAATTAAAATATAGAACACCCAATTCATAAAAAACATTAATAGTAATAATAGTTAAATAAATACAAATAAAAAGTTACACTTGTCTTTGTTCAGTTCTGACCATCTCAGTTACAAATATTAAAGGTTTAAACTGAACAACAATTCAATGTTGGTTTTAAAGGTAGAAAGAAACATACTATGGAAGTCAATGGTGACCCAAAACAGTCTTTCTTCATAATATCTTCCATTGTGTTCAGCAGAACAAAGAAATTCATACAGATTTGAGAAGTTTCATTTTTGGGTGAACTATTGCTTTGAATATCAGTTGGGTCCAAGGTTTTTGTTCTTTAAATTCAAAATCTATAAAATGTTCCTTTGCATTCAGAACAGTGTAAAAACTATATTCTACACATGCTTTGTAAAGACACGGTATTTGAATTATTGTTATAGGAATTTTTTTACTATTAGAAAAAACTATTTCGCTCAAGTCAAACTAAAATGGGTTACCTATTGGTATACGTACCTGCTCCTCGTCTGGATCACAGCTGGCCAGCTCGAGCACCAGTGGGGGCAGGCCGGGGTTCATGGGGCTGGTGTGTGGAGATGCAGGCATGCAGCCGTCAGGGTAAGGGTACCCCAGTGAGGAGTCTGGTGAACTGGAGTACGTGTCAGGGTATTCGGCTTTAATCGATCTGCTGGATAAGGAGGGAGCAGTGTATTGGTACTGAGCCGGGTACGAGCCATAGCTCTGCAGCGCTACACCCAGCGCCGGGGGGCAGAGAGGAGGGCAGTCGTACTCCGGAGACGACAGAGAAGAGGGATGGAGACCTGAGAGCGATCCGGGAAGAGGGTACTCAGCCTGGCTGCTGGACAGGAGGGATGGGCTGGCTTCTATTTTAAAGCCGCTGGCTCTGATTAAAGCTCTCTTCTGCTGTTTCAGGGCACGGTCCCGCTTGTACATGGGACCAAACTTGTTCCGTCCTCCTCTCATTCGATCTGCACGGACAGCTGCGGGCAAAGAGAGTGAGAGCGTTACGGGATGCACATCAAACTACAATCAAATATTGTGGACATTTTGCAGACGTGCCTATTTTAGGTGGTTTACAGTGGAGGAAAAGCCAAATAAAGCAAGGAATGCTTGGCACGGTCAGGGCAAAAGCAAAGGAATATTTCTCTTCATATGGACATTTTCCGGGCTGGTTTTTGTGAACTCTCAACATTAATCCGCGGGTCTTATCAGCGCGTGAGGAATGTGTCACAGGCGCGCGCGGAAACAGGTGCTTCTCTGCACTCGGCCTGAGAACCGAGCGGACAGAGAGCAAAATAAGACTTGCACAAGAATATTTCCATCCCTGAAAGTTTTAAGAAAGTAAATGTGTCATTTAATAATAACTCTAAATTACTTTGGAAGAAAATAAACATAAATGGCTATGAAATATTATTTTTTTTAACAAGATGTTAACTGGCATAGATGTAAATGTTTCTTTTTTATATTTTTTCTTTTCATCCACTGGGTTTAAACTCCATAATGAATACAATCATGATAATGAAATGTGACCCTGGACAGCAACAGTCATAAGTGTTAATTTTCCACAATTAAGATTTATTCATGATCTGAAAGCTGCATAAATAAGCTTTTCATTGATGATGATGGATAGGGTGATATTTGACCGAGATACAACTATATGAAAATCTGGAATCTGAGGGAATCACCTTTAAATTTGTTCAAATAAAGATCTTATCAATGCATTTTACTGATCAAAAATGAAGCTTTAATATATTTTCAATAAGAAATTGACTAAATATCTTCATGGAATATGATCTTTACTTACTATCATGAGGAGTAAACAGTAATTTTCACCCATACAATGTATTTTTGGCTATTTGCTACAAATATACCCCAACACTGGTTATGTGCTCCAGGGTCACAAATATTGCAACTAATGCTTTTTCTCCAGATATGCTTGTTGAAAAATAACTTAAACACATATAACACATTATCTTCTCAGGTTCAGCTTGATATAACAACATAATCATGGCGTTTTTTTACTTATGAAGCACGGCTCACCCTCGAGTCTCATGCCGACGCTGAGGCACTTCTGAAAGCGACAGAAGGGGCATCTCTTCCTCTGGGTTTTGTCAATGCCACAGTCCTGGTTCTGTGTGCACGTGTATCTCTTGTTGTTCTGAACCGTCCTCTTGAAAAAACCCTGACAGGATAATGCACACCACAAGAATTATAAAAAACAACCATCTAAAAAAACAGTTTTACCAAAAATATATTGTGTTACACTTTATTCATTGTTATAGTGCAATCATTACATTTAAGTACTAAGTAGCTAATATTAACAACACGTGCTTAAGGGTTTTGTATTTGCATGCATTTGCATTAATTCATAATATAATGTTATTACTAGGCTATGTGATGTGCGTAAAATAAAGCGCTTCCAAATGCAGTTATTACTTAAAAATGACTAAATGCCACAAATGAAAAATTATTTCCTGTTCCCTAATGGTTTCCACAGTTACATCATGAAATCCTGCACTGATAACATAGGCTAGTTTTTGGAAATGTTTACAATAAAAAAGCGCTCGTGAGTTCGTAACACAAGAGGAAGGGTCTCGTACCTTGCAGCTTTCGCAGGTAAGAAGGCCGTAGTGATATCCGGACACTTTATCTCCACACACCGGACACAACTCCTCCAGCTCCTCATCTGCTGTGAAGTCCATCACCCTCACAGATGCGCCTGTCCCTGAGCAACAGAGCACGTGCTGTCGTTACGGATCGTTTGATTTGAATTTCAAATATTATTCTTATTGAAAAAAAATCTAACTTACAAATAGCTTACATTATTATTAGCTAATTTGTGCACGTGCGTTCTGACCACGTTCTTGGTAATATATAATCATCTAAACATCACATCGGTTCCACAAGACAACTTCATCACATAAAATAAGGCATGCACTAAAAAAATGCCTATAAAGTACCTTAGCGTGTCCCTGAGCAGTGATCAAATAAAACGAAAACTGTAACAGAATAAAAAAAAAGAAAAGAAAAGATGTTACTGATTTAAAAAAAAAGAGTAGCCTATAATGCTGCAGATTTATAGCTCTCCTCTCTGTGCATCTGTTTAGTCGTGTATCTGGACACGCAGAGGAAATGATGGATCTGATCATACTGACTCCTGTCATGCCTCCTATATGGACATGACCACCCACCCATATAGAGCGACTCCCACGCCCACTACACACACACACACACACACACACAACACCAGCTAAATAAGATGCTACGTACCTAAAAGAACTGAAGGGGGGAAATTATCAAAAGGAACTGTAATTTAAGTAGCAAAAAAAATTCAAAATAATTTAAATATGAAAAAAATACTATTTACGATGAGTACCAGCGATTTTTACTGTATGGAAATTAAAACTGCAGACCAAATATCTGAAGTGTTGATATAGCTCATATAGCCTAATAAAATGAGTCTCATTAATGTTCTGAATGAACGAACGATACAGAAAAGATCATTGCCGCTTTGTGTATAATATATATTGATATAGCTTTAATATAAGCAATAAATCAATATAAAGCTTGACGTAAAGAAATGGTCGCTTAAACAGATTTTAATCTGGCATAAATGGAAGATTTTCCTTTTTAACAACCTTTTCAACGTCGGTGAAACTGACACCGACGTTGAAAAGGTTGTTGAAAAGGAAATCTTCCATTTAATAAATGAAACTGACATAAATGGAAAAAAAAGAGATGTTTGACACTATCCCATATGCTTCATAATATCTTTAGACTAAATGAAAATACCAAATCTAACACAGACTATTTCATAATTTACCGCAGAATAATAATAATAATAATAATAAAAAGTGTTTTAATAGGCCTATTAAAATCTTAGAGAAACGATGCTTCTGAATCTGCGCCGTTTATTACAATTCTACAGCATATAATAGGCGCTTGTTCGGGTGATCGTTGGCTATTAATCTGTCTGTATTTCTATGTTTTGTGTAACTGGTTGTGCTTCGCAGCGTGAGAACCCAAACTTAAAATACGACGGAGACGAATAAGGCAAAGCGCAGCGCAATTGGGAGCGCGATCTACTCGGAAGGATTGTTTTCCAAACCTAACGGAGACTTACCGTGAATCTGCGCGTCCAGCATGCGTGCGCCGCTTCAGTCGAGCGTCTTTATCATTCAGCTCCGGTGATTTCCAGCCCTTTAGAAACTTCAGGAGAGAATGTAACAGGTCTGAGGTCTTCCTCGGTCTCTGGACGCTGGATCAGAGTATTAGAGAGGTCTTCATTGGATAGCGCGCTCATGTGACAGCTCTCCA
This sequence comes from Enteromius thamalakanensis, assembly GCA_032357475.1. NCBI lineage: Eukaryota > Metazoa > Chordata > Actinopteri > Cypriniformes > Cyprinidae > Enteromius > Enteromius thamalakanensis. The sequence goes on along the minus strand of JAUCMT010000154.1, from coordinate 18,242,857 downwards.
GAAGATGATGCGCGCCAGTCCTTATACCGGCGGTATTTTATTATCAGACCAGCAAAAAAAAAAAAAAGGCTTGGCCATTCACACTTACTGATTATTATAGATTACTGCATTTACATGTTGTTATTTTAGTTATTTTTATTGTGTTATTCTCTCTCGCTTCGTTGTTTTAAAATAAGTTTATTATTATCCACTGTTATGATTACCTTTTTTCTAGCTGATATAATTATGTTGGCACCTCTACAAACCAAGAAAACAGTTATAGCCTACGTTTTCTGAAATATATAAAATAAATGCAGGGGGTCAGTCTGAATTTATCAAGACGTTTAAAAATAAATACTTAAAAAAGGACATTTGCGTAACACTCGTTATTTTTCTTTAGTAGCCTACAGGTGCATTTACAAAAATTAAATGACATTTTAGCTATTAATATTTTGTTATGAAAACCCTAAACCAGAGGTCCATTATAGACTCGTCATTATTTATATAGCCCAGTTATATTCATTATGAAATCCAGAATGCGTTGTTGAAATGAAATAAACTTTAAACTTTAACTTCACGTGGCTTAGCCTACCTTGAAAACTTCTTTTTGTAAAAACGACTATTGTGTGAAAATGAAAGGAACACATTTGAGTACTTTTTACTCATTAGTGGTTACACCACTTGACATTTCGGAGTCATAAAATCAGAATGCGTTTCACAAATCAAATTGAACACAAATATTACATTTCTATGAACTGCCATTGAGGATTTTTAAAACATTTCTCCATTTAACATCTCAGACGTCCTTTGTTCGTATCTCCATGAGTAATAGACTAAACGGGATGCTATCAGGTGAATTATGAGGGGAACTAGGCTATATATTATTGGTCTGTCGCGATGCAGATGCAACTTTACAAAAGCATGCGTATTATATTATGTTGCATGTTTATTCGTTAAGCATAGGAAAATAAAGCCCAGCTACACGGATTTATAGAATATAAAGGCTGAGTCAGAATTCTAGTCTAAATGGTGTTAGTTGTAGGTGAAGTGGCCGTCGCGTCACGCAGTTTAACGCGTTGCCTGCGTCGCGGTGAGAGACGCGATAGTGTATCAGTTGCCGCTGTCAAGGTTAGCAGTGTTGTGCCGGGCTGCTGTGGCTGCACTGCTCGGGTTTGGCGTTCTGTTCCTGATATGAAGCGCTTCACCGCGATGCTTTGACTCCGGAGAGACTATGTTTGCTTGGCGAGCATTCCTCCGTCTTCTGCTGAAACATCAATGTCTGATAGTGATTGGGCACAGTGAGGACGAGGAGCCACACTGGAGAGAAGCGCTGATTTGGCGAGCAGTGGATTTGTTAAGAGAAGGGCAAAGCGATGCTGCAAACCCTCGTGCGCCTAATTGCGTTGAATGTGCACTTGTAGTGTAGGCTACTTCACGTCTTCAAAATTATTTTTTTTATTTGATTATTTTGAAGAAGTAAAAGGTACTTAAATAGAGCGCGCTTTCATGCCGTTCCAAGAGTGAGCTTGTAAGCTGCAGTAGTTTTGATCATCTTTAATAAACGCATCTAAAGTAGGCTAATCGATTATAATTTTAACTGTAACGTGTTGCTCGATATTATATTTAAAACAATACATAAATGCACTAAAAAGCCTATTGGGTAGCCTGATAGGGTAAAGGGCTAAATAAGTATCTCGTTAATTTTTTTTTTTTTACTTCTTAGAAGAGAAGATTGAGCCCAAAATAGTACATTTTATTCATCACTAATCAGGGTACTAAAACTATTATAGCCTAGTAAGCTAAGCTTGGCACGGAACATGCTCTTTCAAATAAAAGGGTTTAATTTAAAACTTTAAAAACAATTTTGAGCTAGCATGGGCTGCATACACACACCTTTAGACAGAAACTGATGGTGAAAAAGGGTTTACAGGCCTAGTCTTTAGGTCTTTAAAAGAATTGCATTGCATTTCAGAAGGACGTGCAAAGAAAAGAAACAAAGACACAAGAAGAGAAAGAGAACGAAAGGAAGATGTCAGAAAAATGGGCTGAACACACACACACACACACACACACACTTTTACACAGACATTGAAGGGGGAAAAGGCCTATCCATACAAAATCTTGCACACAAAAGAGACCAATGCATAGAAAGATTTCTAATTGCATTGTTTATGAAATATCTATTCATGCTATTTAATGAAAGATATCTGTGGTGTTGCTATGCCACACTTAAGACAAAGAGAAAAAGAGACAAAGACTAAAGAGTCATTTTACTGTTAAAAATAAAATTGATTTATGCTGAAATTACTTGTTTGTTTGTTTTTGCCCATTTTAGCTGAATGATTGTAAATCTCATAACTGTAAAACTTTCATATGCTAATTCATAAGAATATCATTGGATCCCATGCATAGCCTATTTGATGATATTATAAGTCATTTACCAAAACATGGCCCATTTCCCCTACACTTTTCAATAGGACTGACAATAAACCTCTACTGTGAGTGCTTCTCAATACCATTGGCGCACTTCAACCACATTTCTAACACAACGGGAAAAATGTTTAAATTACTCTTAAAGGTGTACTTAAAGGGATAGTTCACCCAAAATAGAGGAAAAAAGAGTTTCTTTATTCTGCTGAACACAAAAGAGGATGTTTTGAGTGATGTGACAGCAGCTATTGTATTTTACCCCTTTAAGTAGTGAAAAAAGTATTCTTACGTCCAGTTTAGTGCATTTGATTTAGGCCTATAATGCATACTGGGGAATCACAGCATATCAGATCAAGTAGCGTCCTTAAACAAACAACTAGAACCTTTCTGAGCTATTTTCCCAAGGACTTTTAATCGGTCGATCCTGAGCTGGTTTTATTAGATGTCAGCTCTGCTCAAGGTCACACAGGTGTCCTGTACAGGTGTAGTTCATCACAAAATACACCAACATCTCACATCCATGAAGTGTCACAATACCTTTGTCTTTGTTTAAAATGGTATTTCTATTGTTGTATCATTTAAGACATAACAGAACCATTTTTATGTGTAAAATATGAGCACTTTGGCCCACCTGTATAAAGATTTTCCCTCTTTTTTGTTGGTAATTGTCTTGAGAATAATGCATTGTGTTATATTAATAACTTCAGTAAACCTCTGTCAGTTTCCTCAAGGACCGTCGGTTTAATCAGATGGATGGCATGAATGCATGTATGTTTAAAACCAATAAGCAATAAGGTAAGTCTACGTTGGAAGTCATTTTTAAAGAATGAAGCACAGTCGCTCACATCTTGTAAGAAACCCTTAAATAATGCATTTTGTTGTGTTCCAATACACACAATTACAATAAATCTCCTCATGAAGTGTGTGTGCATTGGCTGTTTCAAACTTCCTCCATCCAGCTGTCACAACTTCAATCTGAAATGCTTACACGCGTCACCCTTTGTTCTTTTCAGGGGTGAAAACACAAAAATGGCCTCAACAGACTGAGACGTTCTGGAAAGGGGGTCGGGGTATTCTTGAGAAATTTGGTGCCCTTGAAGGCTTTCTAAAACTAAGACGTGTTCTTTTCCCGTTTGAGAGATTTACTTTGTCCATAAACAACAATGGCGTGTGCACGTTTTGACAGTCACAAGGCCAATTCCATAGGCAGCCTTGGACACATACGGTATAAATATATTTACCGAAGTAGCAGGGCAGTCTATCTTGACAGGATGTTCATTTCAACAAGGCACACGGAGTATGTCTCAATATAGAAACAATGCTCGTCATACGCACTGTAATGCTGCTTTAGATTCTGGTAACAATCTTCTAATTGCCTATACAACAGTTTCATTGTTACCACTGTTAGAGTAATATATAACCCATATATCTCCTCAGAAGGAGATTAGAAGTCCATGTCTGTCAGGCTTTGGATATGAATAGTATCTTAAACAGGCGACCCAACATTTTGAGCAAAACTTAGTCCCCTTTGGCCCTCTGTGGACAGTCTCTGTACGAGATATCTGGACTCCAGCAGCTGGTAAGATCCAGTGCCAGAAAAGCCTCCTCGTCCCCCACATTATCAAGGCCGCTGCGAGCCTGTAGGTACAGTACGCACACATATTCACTCTCTATTTCTCTTCTCATTCATCTCAATGAGTGACCTGACATGCTACATAAGAGAAGCCCTTTAGAAAATACAGTCATGGCCAAATTAGTGCAGCGAGACAATAAGCAGCTCTCGCAGCGTCGGTGGATGCGTTAAGAAGTTTCAAATGCTTCAGTGTATGGTGTGACAGAAAAATAAAAAAAAAACAAACAAAAAAACATTGAAAATAAACCTCTCTTGTGTGTTTTTATTTATTTATTTATTTTTTACATTTTTTCTGTCACATCATGGGAAGCAGTCCAATTTTTATTTGTTAACTACTCCTATATCTACTGTTGAAAATGTTAAAATGTTGGGGCATTTATTTGATTTAAAATACAGCAAAAACAGTAATACTGTAAAAATATTACAATAACTGTTTTGCACTATATAAGCCAACTGTAAAATGATTTTAAAGTGATTTATTGCTGTAATGCAAAACTGAATTCCTCAGCATCTTTACTCAAGTCTTCAGTGTCACGTGACCCTAATTTACAAATATTCATGAAATATTAAAGTAGGAAATAGTATTTTAAAAAGTAATACTTTATTGTAAAAAAATACTTAAGTTGCCCTTGTTTTATTTGCAACGTTTATTTGAAAAATATGTATAATATATGTATGTGGTGGTCAGAATTTTTGGAATATTTATATATATATATATAGTAGTCAACATTATTTAAAAAATTAAAAAAGTTGTCCTCATTTTTTTTTTTTCAAATATTGACTACTATGTATATATATACACACACACACACACACATTAGTGCTGAGCCACAGTTAATCATGATTAATGGCATCCAAAGTAAAAGTTTTTGTGTATGTAATAAATGTGCGTATACTGTGTATAACTACAAACACATGCAGGCATATATTTAAGAAAAATACTGTATGTTGTTTATAAATGAAATATATTTATATACATAATAATAATATAAATTATACTAATATATAAATATACATATAAATATGTTCAAAACATATGTTGTATGTGTGTGTCTTTATATATGCATAATAAATATACATACTACACATAAATATTATGAAAGCAAAATCCTTTATTTTGGATATACCATCTGTTAAAAAATGCTAATTTTGACCACCACATACATATATTTTACCTACAGTATATTTATAAACATATGCAGTTGAAAATAAAACAAGGGTAACTTGAGTTTGAGTTTTACAATAGAATACTACATTCGAAAATACTAATTTTTTACTACTTTTCATGTGTGGTATTGGACATCTTTTTATAACAATTGTGAACTGATACACTGATTTACTGAAAACATTTAGCTTTATTTTTATGATTTGTATGCTACCTTTGCAGACTTCACCTTCTAAATCCACCAGAGCAACTTCAAAATAAAATATTAGCATGCATATAACTAGAATATTAGCCATTTATTAGTGCTAATTTAGCCTTATTCTACATCTTCAATCCTACTCAATACCCAAACTCAACAACTACTGCACTAACGACAAATAAGCAACAAATTAAGAATTTATTGAGGGAAAGTTGTGGTTAATAGTTAACAAGTGTTACCTTTTCCAAAGTGTGACCTGAATTACCAGTGATGAGGAGGATGTTGAAATCTTTTGATACAGCTTCAGAAATCAACAAATTGCAATAATACACACACTGTAAAAAAATAAAAAAATAAAAAAATATAAAAATTAATGGTAAAAAACAGAAGCTGTGGTTGCCGAAATTCTGTCGTAAAAATATGGTACCAACAAGTTAAATTTACAGTTTAAATACCGTAATTTGCATTGATAAATGTGCAAATTACACTCAAATTACATACTTAAAATGATAAGCAACAGTGTCTATATCTATAACTGATGTAACATTACACACTGGTAAATGCAGGTGTTAATGAAAAATTCACATGATGAACCAAACCAATCACAAGCAGCTTTTAAATATGAACACATATAGAAGGAGCTCAGAGTCATTCACACAAACACTAAACACCATCATTACACTGAAATATACAATAAACACTCATTTAACAACATTACATGCAACATACAACCCCAATAAACATAAGTGTTCATAAAAAAATAAGAAACAGTTATTTTTCACAGTTTTCACAGTTTTTCATTGTTCATAGCGCAGTACAACCGTACTCATTTCCACTGAAACAAACAAAAAAAAAAACCATGACTGGTTTTTGGCCTAGTGAAGTGTTTTCTGGTCCTCTGTGTCCTTTCAGACACGCTCCTGGAGTGCGCCGGCTACAGGTGTGGTCCTCTCCTGCTCCATATCTCTTATTTCTCGCCTCTCATCTCATTCCCTTCAACCCTGACACACGCCGCACGCCTGCCATCTAACACGCCACACACACTTGAAGAGAAGCCACACACACGCATGTCCTTACCCCTCGACCCTGACACACGCCAAACCGCCTAACTGATAGCAGCCAGCCACACCATTCCCCACCAAAATCCACCAGAACAACACACACACACACACACACACTTCATCAAGCTGACATGCATTCCGACAGATGCAACCTTGCACACAAACATTCCTCTAACATCTCCTCCATGCCTCTCTATTGCTCATTGCATTGCATAAATGACATAAAACTCCTTTACCTGACTTTTTATACTGAAAAGATAGACAATGTTTTGAATGTCATTGCATTAGATACAACAACATCAAAGAAACAATGCCAGATCTCTTCTCAGAACTGGATACTTCTTGGCCATTGTGTTAAAGCGGTTCGAGTTAGATGACACACACATGTCTGACAGATCTAAATACTTTGGGTGAAATACTCTTTCTGTGAAGTGTTTTTCTTCAAACCTGCATTAAAGGTCACTTGTTTTGATGCGCTCACATCTTCAAGTGCATCTGTCATCGGGTCAGTGATGTGCTTCATTCATACAGTGCTTTGGATAACTTCTTTGACAGAAGTTCGACTCAGTTTTTTATTGTTTCTTTGGAAAATGACCCATTTAAAAAACTTGCATGAGTTGTTATTCTGGATAAAAAGGGCATTTAATCCCCTTTGCACCTACAAGGTCGTTACCCTCTGTAGGTTTTGTTTCTTTTTAAAATGATGATGTTTATAAGTTAAATGCGCTACACATTCAGGTTTATTAAACGAAAATGAGGTTATTACACTCAGACATGAGTAAAAGTTCACTGCACTTAATAAAAAAGTTATGTGAAGTCAGCAGTGTTGGGGCTAGTTACTCAAAAAAGTAATATATTACATATTACTCTCAAAAATAGTAGTGCCCTACGTTACTTT
>JAUCMT010000154.1:18205395-18225365 GCA_032357475.1 Enteromius thamalakanensis | reverse complement strand
GTGTGGTTGATCAGATCCGAGCTTGATGCAGGCAGTCAGCGAGATTGCGTTCTCTCTCTAAATAAATAAATGATGGCCATCTGTAGCTTTCACTCCAGATTGAAGCTGCTGAGTGGACGTGTCAATCTCATCGTTGTCTTTTGGGTTTAGCTGAGAGCTGTTAGCGCCCTATTATGTTTTAAGTATGCACCAGGGAGAGGCCTGCACCATCAATTCTCTCTGTATTTGTGTTTGTGGCTTTGTTGCTGCACTGAAAGCATCCTATAAACCCCCCAACACGTCATCTTTTGTATGCACCCACTTAATTCCAGTTATGAACACGCTAAATTGTATGAGCGAGTCAAAAAAAAAGACACTCATGATTTGCCAAAATGGAAAGGAGAATGGCGCTTTAGGACAGAGGTTTCCAAAACGTGTTTCTGCGTATTCAGCAGGTATCATTCGCCCTGCATTGGCACTGTCCGACTGCTTGGGTGGCTGTATTTCTAATACATTCTTCACAAACAGAATTACAAAGTAAAACTGAACCCCAAAGGTGTTAACCATATGCTAAAACCACATATGGAAACCACCAGAAGGGTTTTCTGTGATCGCGCCATATAAAGGGGATATGAGCATTTAGTGGGTATTCCCAGGTTTCATTGCTTCCCGGTCCTTTTTTGGTTGGTGGTCTATCCCTCGTCGTCATACTTTCTTTTTCTGTCCACTTCCTTTGGTCGTCTACCCATCTATCTTTGCAGCGGAAGGATGTTGCACGCTCTGTTTCCTCCAAACCACAGTTTTGAGTCTGTTCTCTGGCAGATATTTGGTCCCCTCCTTCCCTCTCACATTCGGCTGCTGGTGGAAAGGACGTTGGCCAATGCACAGAACATGAGTACAGGCACCATGCTTTGCTTTTGGAACAAACCGAGATGTTGTGACAGTCTTAACATAACGTGATAACGTGATGAACACTTAATTTTACTGGAACTATATTATTTATTAAATCAAACCGGCTTTATTTGATAAACCTGTTTTATGGAACATCCCATATTAGATATGAATCAGCCATTTGTATTTTTAGGTATTATTTTTCATTTTCAACCTGTTTTATGGAACATCCCATATTAGATATGAATCAGCCATTTGTATTTTTAGGTATTATTTTTCATTTTCAGCTAAATTAAAGGATAATTTTGGATTACAGCAAAGATTTAACCCTTTAATATCCACCGTTTCTCATCTTTTCTTCCCATTTTGGGATGTCATTGTATTTTATTTATTTATATTTATTTATGCAGAAAATCATTACAATGTCACATTAACTACAACAATAAATGTTCATGCTTTTTTAATTATTATTGATTATTTTTATTCTGTCTATCTGCTAATATTTTTGTTTTTTAGATATTTTCTTCATCTACAGCTAAATAAGACGAGCATATATATATATATATATATTTTTTTTTTTATATATATATTTTTTTTATTTTATTTATTAAGTAGTCTTCACATTTAAAGGTTTATTTGTTAAATTATTAAAATTAATTATTAAAACAAACTAATAAATGTTCAAGTTTAGCTATATATATTGGATATTCACCAGCCTTATTGGATATTTATTCTTCCTTTTTTATTTGTTTTTACATACTTTCGCTTTTATGTGCAGATGACTTCAAATAAATTTAAGAGCACTATTTTCTATGCAGAGGACTTGCTCGTTGCTCTTGTTGAGAGTTTTCTAACTGCATTGTTCATAGGCGTTGATAAAAACCATTGCATTTTACATATTGTATCACATTTGTACCTTTAATCAGATTGGTGGTTGTCTGAAACCTAAACTGAAAAAGCCTCAGTCCACATACCCATTTAGCATCCAGTCAAATTCAAACACCTCACCACACGCACTTTTTTTTTTTTTTTTTTTCGTCTTCACACAGTTGTGATGCTAAAATAAGATAACTGACCAGAATGCAGGTGGTTTGTGCTGGGCCATGGCATGATTGCTCTTGCATTACACAGATGTGTGCTGCTGTATCGTTTAGCTTTCTTGATAGCCGTCTTGCGTAACCGTATAACACTGCATGCAAATTATAGTGTAATGCAATAATGCACAGTTACAGCGGGGAAACGAGTCATGTTCAATCAATATTAATTGTCTTCTCTTCTATCCACAGGTATTAAATGAAGAGTGCGATCAGAACTGGTATAAGGCAGAACTAAACGGCAAAGACGGCTTCATTCCTAAAAATTACATCGAGATGAAGGCACATCCGTAAGTGTACTAAGACATATAGCCCGCCACAACCTGACTTCCCTTTACACCTCTTTCAAAGCACCAAGAGATCATTCACCGCTTTAAAGATGAAGGTTTCTGTGCTACTTTATCACCAAACTCAAACACGCACAGTTCCTCTTTCTCCACATTGAGAAATATTACTTGATGTGGTTTTGTTCAGACTTATTTTTCTTCTGAATTTTACTGTTAAAGGGACTTCAGTCACTTCCTTGGTGTACAGCTCTTTTAGGTTTACAGAGAATTAAATAAACTTAGTCTGACTGACTTTCCTTATGTGGGAGAAACCCCTCTGTCTGTTTTGTGAATCTGTCAGTATTAATGAGGAGCTTTGCTGTAATGATATCTGGAAGTATTTGAGCGGAGCTGTGTACAGCTGTTTTAAAACAAGCGGCTGAGGGTCTCAAGTATTGCTCAATATTTCAAACTGGGGCCGGTTGCATAAACAGCCATTGCCTTAAAGGAACACTCCACTTTTTTTGGAAATAGGCTCATTTTCCAACATCCCTAGAGTAATACAGATGTGTTTTACCATTTTTGAATCCATTCAGCCGATCGCCGGGTCTGGTGGTCCCAAAATTAGCATAGCTTAGCATAAATCATTGAATCCGATGAGACCAGCTAGCGTCGCGCTATAAAATGACTAAAGTGTTTCGATATTTTTAAATTTATTTAAACCTATTTAAAACTTGACTCTTCTGTAGTCGCATCGTGTACTAAGACTGGCGGAAAATGCAAAGTTGTGATTTTCTAGGCTGATATGACTAGGAACTATTCTCTCATTCCGGCGTAATAATCAAGGAATTTTGCTGCCGTACCACGAGTGAAGCAGGCGCAATGATATTACGCCGGAATGAGAGTATAGTTCCTAGTCATATGAGCCTTGAAAATCCACAACTTTGCATTTTCCGCCAGTCTTAGTACACAATGTGACTACAGAAGACTCAAGTTTGAAATAGATGTAAATAAATTTTAAAATATCGAAACTCTTAAGTCATTTTACAGCGCGACGCTAGCTGGTCTCATCGGTTTCAATGATTTATGCTAAGCTGTGCTAAATTTGGGACCACAGACCCGGCGATCGGCTGAATGGAGGTAAAACACATCTGTATAACTCTAGGGATGTTGAAAATGAGCCTATTTCCAAAAAAAGTGGAGTGTTCCTTTAAGTCGTCTTAAGTGGCTGGGATATATTTGCAGCAACAGTCAAAAGTACATTCATAGCTCAGAATCAAAATGTTAACTAATGTTACCGATTTTTCTTTTATGTAAAATATCATAAGGCTATTATATAAAAAAATATTTTTTATTAATTTTGTTGAAAACTTAATTTGAACAACTTTAAAGCTGATTTTTTTTGCACCCTCAGACTCCAGATTTCCAAATAGTTGTATCTCGGCCAAATTTTGCCGAAATGTTCACGGAAATCTCATTCAACTTTTAGATTATGTATAAACGTCAACTTTGAATATTGGACACTTATGACTGGTTTTGTGGTCCAGGGTCACATATTGTATTATAATGGAAATACTTGCTGTTTTACCTTGATTAAGGAAGTTGATGGCCTTCATGCAGGCATATTCCTCATTGCTGACCTTCAGCTGATGAAACTTACGGAACAGATAGATCAGCTTCTCCATCACCTCCATCCCATCCTCACTGAAACTACACACACAAACCACTCATCAGTCAACTATAGATACATATAACATATAACACCTGACCTCACAGTTACATCAACAAGAGCCAATTTGTATTGACAGCTTTGATGTGATCAGAACAATATATGGATCAGATCTGAACCAACACTTCATCACTTCAGAACATTCAACTAAAATCATCAATAATTTCCCCTCATTACATGTGACAGAGATCCATGTTTATGACTGAGTGAACGAAACAATCTCAGACAATTCTAATCAGAACCACTTTCAGTGTGCAAAGGAACTGAATTCATTTTTATGACACAACATTTATCTTAATTCATTCAAATCATTTATCTATGTGTTTGAACTAGCGCTATTAAATGATTAGTCTCATCTAAATTAAATGTTTTGTTAACATAATATATGTGTGTGTGTTGTGTATATTTAGTATTTAATATATATATAAATTACATTAAAAATAAATACATTTAAAATATAAACATACATTTTTCTTAAATATATACGTGCATGTGTATTTATGTATACATAATATATACACAGAAAACATACATAATCTTTTAAATTTAAATTACATGTTGTATTATATATTTATGAAATGCACCAAAATGTTTAACTAAATACATTTATAATAAATAATAAATAATATAATATAATAAATAATTTTTTTTTTATATTATTACAAAGTTATTGTAATACTTTAATTTAAGAAAGCATCAAACAACATGAGTTTAATAAATCAAATGTTGATCAATCATCTGATTCCATTTCCATTATATTTGTGTACATCCTCCGCCATTAAACCAGTGTTCATGAGATGAAGTTTCAAATCAGATAATAAGAACATGTTTGAGTGGGAGTTGTGTTATAACAGATCAGATCAGAATTAAAGCAATAAAGCAAAGCATGAGGCGTATCTTGGTGCTAAATTACTCCATAAAGCCATCACTAAAGAGTGAACCCATGCCACAGCGTACTAGCACCACTCAGTCTAAGTGCTTTTCTCTGCCTTTGTGACTCTATTCTACCTTTCTGAGTCTGATCGGTCTCTACGTTTATCTGCTGCTCCTCTTTTAATTACTCCGGACTCTCTGAACCCTCTCTCTTAAGGTAGGTCATGATCTTCAGCATGAACCTGCACAGAAACTGGGGATGTTTCACTACCTCCGACTAGCATTTCCGCCCGGCATGTAACAATAAATCTACCCAGGAGATCAAGAAGAGACGGTTCAGAGGTCAGGTGATTGAGGACTAATTTACACACACCACAAACGCTCCCCTCCTCCGTCTCAGCACTAGTATTTCACTCGACTGGCTACAGGTATATTAGTCATGGCTCTAGAAATGTGCACGAGGGTCTGGAATTAAACCAAAATGTACATCTAAAGACATCTATAACGTTACAAAAGACTTCTATGTAAAAAAAAAATTATATCAGTTTTCACGAAAATATTAAGCTGCACAACCGTTTTCAGCATTTATACTGCCAACAAATGTTTCCTGAGCATTAGAATGATTTGATACTGAAGATTCAGTTTAAAATATATTTAAATAGAAAAATATATGTAGAATTATAATATTTCAGAATAATACAATTTTACATTTTTTGATCAAATAAATGCAGTCTTAGTGACTTGTTACACAAAAATACATAAATAAGTACAAATATTTAAAATATATATTAAATAATGCATTAGAGACTTCTTTGTAAACAAACAAAAACTATAAATAATACAACAATCACAAAAAATCGAATTAAACACTTATTTTACACAACATTTGCAAATATATATTTTATAAAATCTTATTAATCCTTTCACTCAAATTGTTGTATTGATTAAAAAAGTCTGAAAAATGCAAGAGTACATCTAAACTGTTTAGATTAAAACATAAAAGGAGTAGGAGAGAGACAGACATAACACGTCTGCTTTACTCCCATAAACACACACAACGTGGTCTCCACCTCTGTACAGAGATGCCTGAGAGTACCTGAAGCATGGAGAGCAGTCTAACTATCATGATTTAACAGCAGGAAGGAGATATTTCTCAGACTCTGTCACTGTGTCAGTAATTCATGTGCCATGAGCCGTTTGGTCCTCACCTCTGCAGCTCGTCGTCTGACGGCGTGTATTTGTCGGTGACGTTGGCCAGGTCTCCCAGCACCTGCGCGCTGTAGACCGTCAGACAGGCCAGCAGGATGAGCTCCTGCCAGGTGGCGCTCAGGAGCCGCGTGTAGTCCTCGATGGACAGCTCGCAGAAGAAAGGAAGCTTCTTAATCCAGGAGATCTGCCTGAAGAGAAGTTCATCCGCCAGCCGACACAAGAGAGCGAACAGCTCCACCTGAGTGACCCGATACCTGCGCGAGAGAAAGCATCAGCACGTGACGATCTGTATATGTGTGAATACTTGTAAAACGATTGAAGCTGTTGTTTACCCGTCCTCGATGAGCATGGGTGTGCCCAGCGGGGCCAGTTCCTCTGCTGCCACCAGCTGGCTGATGAGGGTATGACTCTGGGGGTACAGGCTCCGAGGTTGGGCGGCGTATCCAAACAGGTGAGGCAGGAACTGGTAGTGCTGGGCCATTGCATTGCCAATGTACTGTTCCCTCAAAGCAGCGGTGTAGCCATTCAGCTCCACAGAGCGACTGTGTGTGGGAAAGAAATGGAAAGAGAGAAGAAAAGAGAGATACATCATATTTTGTGCAGAACCCCTTGACAGACGCCCCTTAAATGCTCAACAGTGCTGGGCATGTTACTTTAAAAAATATATAATTAGTTATAGTTACTAGTTTCTTCTCACAAATAACCGAGTTACATTATAAAAGTAAATAATTACCAGGGAAATATGTCAAATAACTGAGTTAAATGAATAAAAAGCACACTAATTAGAATTATTATTATTATTATTATAAAAGATTGTACACTAATCTGCACTAGTTTAATGTTTCTGTGCGGCGATGCGAGAGACACCTATCAAATTTAATATATTACTGCAAATATTATCTCTCTATATGGAGACCTCGGGAATAGTATTTTTATAAAAATATGACATATAACATTAACATATGATATTATAAGATGATACTTTATTAATTAGAATAAGCATGAATGTGTTTTTGTTGACTGAATCTAGGACTGCTGGTGCTTAAGATATTGTTAGTCATTTAGGGTTTCTATAAAAAATAATCCTTAGATTTTCTGAAAAAAAAAAAAAACGTTTTCTACTTTGTTTTGTTATTATATTACAACATTGTTTCCATTTTCTTTCTCTTTAAAGTGCTTTGGACACATCTATATTATAAAACTAGATGGACCTGTTTTTCACTGAAACCTGGTTGAAAGAGTAAAACTTTTCAAGAATAAAACTGTGTTTGAGTAAAAAAAACACGCCGATTGTTTTTTTGCGTCTTACTTAAAATAAAAAATTATTACTTAAAAAAAAGCTAAGAAAAGTACAGGTGTGTCAAGCGTAAATTGTAAATCTGAAAATCACTCACTTGGATGAAAGCGTGGACACAGGCGAGGGCTGATTCCCGTCGGAGACACCGTTGCCAGGAGAGCTGTGGTCACTGTCGCCGTTGTTTCCCCAAGTGTGTTCTGGCATGTTGGCATCATCCTTAAACTCCTGTCCGGACATAATCCGCTCGATCTCCTCATCAGAAATCTGCATAGAGACACTTTTGATCAAAACCGTGCAAGATACAGTACTGCATGAGCCATTCATAAAGACAAAAGATGCAATCGCATTTACAGCTGTTCAGTTTTAACGATGAGATTCTGACTTTACACACGTTTAACTCTGAATAAAGCTAATAATCACTCGATATTGTGATGTCTCACTTAGTTTGTATAAGTGCTCCTTAGACGCACTGGAATATTGCAGACATTTGGGATTTTTTCTTTCTAAAGAAAAAAGTCCAAACTCCAGTTTGAGTACAAATTAGTCAAAAACTGCGTTTTTCTTCAAACTCTGGAAATTCGTTAGTTCTTAGAAAAAAAAAATTAAGGAAATTAGCTAGACTTTAACTTTAAGTTCTTTGAATAACATTCTTATAACCAAACAAGAACATGAACACAACGTCTAAAAAACATTTTTTAGCTGGGTTTTCTGCAAACTGTTTACAGAAATGTGCAGCTTAAAGAGATATTTCTCCTGCCATCACTTCCTCAGCCTCAAGCTCCTCCGCGGAGGGCAAAATAAGATATTTTAAAGAAGGTTGGTAACCAAACAGTCGACTGTAGCCATTTACTTGCTTACGATGGCAGAAGCACCTTGGAAGTCAATGGCTACCATCAGCTTCATTTCATCAAAAAAATCACAGTATATTCTTTAGAACTTAAGAAAAGAAAGAAACGCACAGTTTTGGAAAAAAGTGGAAAGCGAGTAAATGATGACAGAATAACATTTCTTGGTTAAGAATGTAAAAGAGTTTGTCGATTGTCCTGTATAATCAATATAGCCCACAACACCGAAGCAGCGTGCTGTACAAACTGTTCCTGCTTCATACAGATATAACAGAAATAGACAAACCAGCATTTAAAATGTCAAGGCCGTGCACTAAAAAGTCCTTTTATTATACAACTGACGGGTTCTTTAACAGTGCTTTATTCTGTGTAAGGTGAAGCAACCAGCTATTGTGTGTTCCCAAGGCAATTAGGCCGAGTCAATAAGATGGCGGTCTCTAGTGCTGGGATCAGGTGCAAACAACAGCAATATATGGACCAACAAAGCTAAACATTTATATCTGCTCTGTCCTAGAACACACTACACGCTTCAATATCGCTCTCCAAGTCTAATAGTCTCAGAGAAACATGAGGCAAAGTTCCATTTAACATCTATAAAAACACAAAGCTTCACATCAAAGGCCATGTTTTGGATTATTAGGGGTCACAAAGCAACATATTTCCTCATTTGAAGAATCAAATACATTCGCTCCTATTCACGCAAAAGCAGCTAAACACAAAGATTTTATGAGGCAGGCTGACAATGAATGCGAAGAATGACAAGGCAATCTGTTCAACGGTGCTCCGGCCTTGAGAACAGCGACTCTTCTAATGAAATTAACATCTTTAAATTACGCTGTAGGTCACAAGGCCATTTATCGGCACGTCCGCTCGCCAAAACTAATCAGCTCTATTTCGTCTATTCACACCTGGAGAGGGGCATGAACGCAAACCGCGCGGCTGCTTTAATACGCGGTGGACGCACGGAGCAGTTCATTTAAAATGTCCTAATGAAGAGAAATACGAGTATAGACGAGCGGTAAAGAGCCATCGCTTTGCATTAGACAGGAGAAGTCGATGTGGTTTTATACGAAACGTCTTGGCGCGATGAAAGCGAACGAGGGGTTATGGGTACCTGTACAGGACCGATGCTTTTATTCCTTCCTCCCGGCATGCCATCTTCTCTGATTGCTGAAAAACACAAAAGCAAATAATGAGCTGAATGTCCATTCAAACAAGACGAGATGAGACATTCTGGATAAATGACTTTGTGCACGCCTCATGTAAGCGATTTAGCTGAAGAAGAGGAAATAATAAATGCTGCATGCAAAAAACGCAGACGTTACAGCTGAAGGTGGATTGGAAATATTGCTCCATAATTCATACTTTGGCCAAAACGTGAATTCTTTGCCGTGTATCGATGAGTAACTTATTATGTGAGTTTACTAGCATCGATGTTTTAACTCTTGTCAAGCGCATAAACCGATCGGCTTTTGCTTTTATGAACTAGTAACCACAGATTAAATGCATAATAATTATATCATTATTAAGCAGGATTTAGTTAATTAATGTTCAGTTTTTAAACGTGGCTCATTTAATAAGACTTAACTGCCCAAATGTGTTTAAAACAAACCAAACGTGGGCTTTATTGTGTGCTTCAAATCTTAAAATATGTTTTTAAACAACTGTATCTGTGGACACACTTTTACAACTATACTTAGTAAAGTGCACTCTATAATAACGCTAAATGTAAAAATAATTTAGTTGTAATAATTTGTCATGCGCTAATATAGTTAAGCACATGTAAATACTTTTATATTTAATATACTAACATGCAACTTCATCGTTACAAAAATATACATTTATAAATATAATTAAATACATGATATGCATGTGTTAATAATGGCGGTTAAGTATATTTATGTTCTGCATAAATGAAGTATACTTACAGATAATGATATGCATAAGTCCTTAAAAACTGGATTAATAGATTTAAACCGGTATATCTTCTTTTAAAAGCCTACATTTGGTTCACATTATATAGTATTTTATTTGAGCTTTGACACAATCTGTATTGGTAAAAGTGCTATTTTTTCTTCATGTATCTATTATGAGCTCTGCCCTTGTGTGTTATAGGTATGGTCACTAGAGGGCAGTGGTGATTGTTTTAATGGATTGTACACCAATTGTACCCATAGGTGGTAGACGTGGAAACAACCACAATTGGTGGATAGCACTAGGATGACTAAATGATGTCTCTGTTGAAAAGAAGAAATAAGACGAGCTCAGGTTCAGACTGGTCAGAGCTGGTTTGGCTAGTAAATGCTGATCGGCCAGTCATGCTGATCTCTATTGTGAGAGGGAAAAAAGACAGGTCACACTAGTTTAAGCTGTATTTTGGTTAACCAGCTCAAGCCGGCCAGGTCGACTTTGTTTCCCACCATCTGGTAATCCAACATGCAAAACCCCTTCAAGCTGGTTTTAGGTGTGCGTTTTGACAGATACGGGGTAATGGCTGACCTTTGCGGTTCATTCCCATCTGCAGGCACTTGAGCAGCCTGCAGTACTGGCAGCGGTTGCGCTGTTTGCGCGACATCTCGCAGTTCTTGTCGCGACTGCAGCGGTAGACGCGCTTGTTGCAGATGCTTCTCTTGAAGAAGCCCTTGCAGCCCTCGCAGGAAATGATGCCATAGTGCAGTCCTGTAGCACGGTCTCCGCAAATAAGACAAGAGCGCTGCTCAGCCTGGTCATCTGAGACAAACACACAGACAGACAGAGATTCAGATCAGAGGCAGGCATGCACATTTGCATTTTAGATCAATTATTTGCCCACCATTTACATCTACTGGACATTCATTCATACACTCAAACTCTTCTTTTGAAAGAAGTCTCTTATATGCGCTCCGATGCTGCATTTATTTGATTAAAAATCTAGCAAAAACTGGGATTTTGCAAAATATGATTACAAGTAAAGCACATGTGTATTTGTAGCAATAGCTAACAATGTCTAAATATATTAAAACTTCATTTTTGATTAGTAATATGCATTGCTAAGGACTTTAAAGGAGATTTTCTCAATAGTTTGATTTGATAATTCCAGATTGTCAAATAGTTCTGAGCCGAATATTGTCCTTTCAAGGTTTAAAAGGAACCGCATTTATTCAAACTATAATATTTTAAACATAAAAAATGTCTTTAGTAGTCATATTCTGAATCTGAAACTGAATCTGTCCTTTCTGAATAGAAGCATTATCTAATCAAAGAAGTCAGATTACTCCTAAGAAATATATTTTTTCTTTTTCTGCAACTTTTTTCTGACGTTACCAAAGCAGTGCGGGTTCACCTAGAATTTCTCACCTACTTTTTGCATTTATTTGGCACTCAAGTCTCCAATTATATTAAATGCATTTAAAAAATCATGCCACATTACTTTCAAGAAACTTCCGACACAATCATCAGATTTCATTTGTAGGAAAACAAGCAGGCAATTTAAAAATAGTTTCTAAAAAATGTTTTAAGTTTCTTAAAATTTTAAGGACTGAAAGACCCTATTCCCACAACACCAAGACAAACACTGTACACACACACACACACACACCCTCCCCCGGCCAAAACAGGATCCTCGACCAGATGGGTGGGTGCCATAGTAACGGTGAATGGCATGGCCGCGAGAGGAATGTGCTTGCTCACTTTCTGTGGCGTCACGGCTGACTTAGCGAAGAACGGGTTCAAACCAAGAGCAGCGGAAACACTAGCCCTCCCTCCCTCCGTCCCGCTCGCCCGCTGTCAGGCCTGTGAGATCAGCTAACACTCCTAATGAAGCTGTACAATCAACACCGCCGCTCCAAATAAACCCCGCGGACGCTTCTGTTAAACCTTCAGCTTGGGAGTCAAACTGAGAGGCAGGAAATACAATCAGACGAATCGGAGGCTATCAGGAATGCTTTCGTTTGTAAGAAGTCAAAGGCCTTTTAGTATAACTGTGAAACCTTCATGTTGTGCTTCTTAATTGGACTAAGAATGATTTTTCTAAAGTAAAGGTAATCATAAGTAGAGCCACTATAATCTTCAAGCGTGTCTTGAAGATCCTTCTTGATTTAAGAATTTTAGCTATCTTGGCTGGAAACAAGAAAACACATCTAGGCCAAAAAAGCATTTTTTTAATGCATCAGTGTATTTTTTGATACAAGTATTTTTCCTCCTTATTCTTAACTCAACTGCACTAAATGAGCCAAAATGATCTTATTTAAAAGACAAGCATTAATATATCACACCTTTATCAGAGTGTTTATGTGTCAGACTTTCCGGGCAGCGTTTAAGTGATCACTTGACTAAATAAATCAACTAAACTGGACTCAGACAGTATAAAGGTGATAGCAGAACGCGGTGAAAGATTCAGTGTATTCAAGAGCTAACATAGACAGCCAAACAGATAAACACGAACAAGTATCGTTTCTGCGTGAAAAACACTGCAGCAGACAGAGAATGTGGCGAGGCCGGGGCTGTGGACCATTAACGGAGAGTTCAAGTCATAAAAACAGGGTCATGGCCCAGCACCTTTTCTTTCTCAATATGAGAGGGAGTTCCACAGGCCCGTCATTACAGCAGAGTCAAGAACAGGCCATTCATACCATCTGACATGCCTTTTACTCCTCTATAGGACAGTATGATTACAGTGCAAATGCTGCCTTTTCTTTCCGCCGCCTCTCTGTGGGGTTTCAAAGCACCGAGGCGGCAGTGTTCCTCGAGGGTCAGCAGTGCGGGGATACAGGCAAGGGTTATACGAATGTTAAGTGCGGGGCTTTCAGACTTACTTCACACATGATGTTTAGTCTCTCAGAGGGATTAAAGGTTGGGATTTTGACTCGAAGCATGAAGGTTTTGCTGGCAAACAATTAAAATGATTTACAAATGAGATGATGGATGATGATTTCAGACCGCTGGGAAAAAATGATCTGTAAATATTGTCCTTGTATTCAGTTTCAGCAGTCAAAGCAAAAGGGAAAAATAAATATACTTAAATATATTTGAATTACATTTATTTAATACTACAAATGCATTTTCACTTAATAGTTAATAAAATGTCATGCAGTTGTATTTTCAGTGTACTTCGAGTCTGCTAAACTGGAACAACTCATTCTGTACTTAATGCACTTTAATTGAGCAGAAGTCCACACTTACAGTAGTATATCTGATTGTGTTAAAGTGAAACTGTAAGCATTTAAATAGCATTTAAAGGGCAATATTACACAATCCTCATTAAAAGAGATATAAACACCTATTTTAGGCTTATTAATAAGAAACATGCATTGTGCAATTATATATAAGTTGAATTAGATTTTCTGGCAGTAAATATGTTCATAGATTTGAACTATACTTAGTATGAAATAAATATATTTTCAATATTTAACTTTTTTACTATAGTCACAAGAAATGCAATCAGTTTGATATTGACCAAAAGTGCTCAGTAAGATATTTTTTTTTTAAAGAAATTAATACTTTTATTCAGCATGAATGCATGTAGCTGACCGATAGCGACAGTAACAACATGTATTTCTATTTCAAATAAACCATTTACTTATTTCTGTTTATTAAAGAATCCGGAATTTCTTTTTTTTTTTACTAAATATTGAGCAGCTATTATTTTTAATCATTGATAATGGTAAGGAATGTTTATGTTGCAGCAAATAATCATAATAGGGCGATTTCTGAAGAATCATGTGACTCTGAAGACTGGAGTAATGATGCTGAAAATACAGCTTCGATCACAGAAATAAATTACATTTTAAAAATATATTACAGTAGAAAGCAGTCGTTGTAAATTACAATAATATTTTGCTTTTAAAAACAAATGAATGCAGCCTCAGGGAACATGAATACATCTTAACCCATCCACAAACAATTAAATATGATATAAAATGAAGCAACATTGCGAGGTCTTAATGCTTTTAAATTAGTTTAGCTAAGTGCAATTAATTTCTGTGAATCATTTTAAATGAAACGTCAAGACACGTTAAAATCTAACGTCAAGACACGTGCTGAATATTACCAAACGCTGAAAAATACTGAAGCACTATATTTTTAGCCCTGCTTGGTGGGACTCGTGTCCCTTTATGTCCGTCTCCCATTCAGAATACGTGAGACTTCTGAAAGCTTGTGCTATTACCATCTGAATGACATTGGCATTGAGATACCTGCGGTGAACTTTAACATACTGCAGGAGTCACAAACAGCTAATGCAGGACTTTCAAAAGCTACACAATGCCACTAAAACGGATGCTTCCAAATCAGGAACTGCTCGTCTTTAATCTTATCGCTTGACAGACAAGACAGCATTTATTGGCTGAGTAAATGAATCCGTACCGAGCACAAAAGTCAAATGCACTTCATACCTTGGTGATATATTTGTTAAATGGAGAGGACGCCCACATGCGGTACTGTAACACTGACCCTTCCTTGTTACCCAAACCATTTGCCTGGAATTCCTGGCAGATGTTACGTTATGCAGGAGGCATTTGAAACCATAAATTATTGACCAGTGCATGTGAAATGACTGACTTCCTTTAATGAGAAAACACCGCTTCCAAAGCTGGCTTCCTTTATTCACACCCTGATCTTCTTTGATTGGATAAATTTGTCGCCCTCTCTTTCAAGTGCATGGCCACCCTATAAACCTGGAGTTCTCTCACACCTTCACACACTTGATCCCACAGCGTCACTTCACACCCCTCCGCCCCGTCTCATTCTACCACCAAACCACTTCTACAATCTTATTTGAATTTATTAACTAAAGAAATCATTGTCCATTTCACTGCATCTCCTTCTGGAAATCTCATGCATAAAATATGCCCAGCACGCAGCCGAGTTCACAATGATCATGAAAATAAAAAGGAATAGTATACTGCATTATAAAATACAGCCTGGGAATTGCATCGTGGCAATTATATCATACAAACACATCACGGCTTACTTCATTTTTTATGGCACATTTTCCAGTGTCAAACGTTTTTTTAAAGAAATGCTTATTATATTATTAAGTGCATAAAATAAAATGGTGTCTGCTAAATGATTAAACGTAAATGTAACGATTTCTATTTTTAATAAACGCTGTTCTTTTGAGCTTTCCATTCAAATGCTGGAAACAATGTTTCATGTTCACACAAAAATAACTGCTTTTAAATTTAAGAACAATAAGAAATGTTCAGTGACCAGCAAATCAGCATTATGGAATTATTTCTGGAGGATATATATATATTGCTTTTCTTATGGTTAATGAGATTCATATCCTCATGCAATTGTTGACCTCATTCATCCACAGCATAACTTAGATTTCTGTCTCGTTTTCAGACGAAACAAGTCTCGATTCAGTGAGTTTATGCTTAAAAAAAGCTAAATAAACTTGTTTTGTGTTAGAAGTTAGATTATTTTGCTTACTCCACTGCAGAAGCAAAAACTGGGATTCTTTTTTTTTTCTTTAGTAAATTTTGCTCGTCTAGAAAATCCTTTTTTGTTATTTTGGCTGGAAACAAGACAAGTGATCCCGAGTGACTGAGAGGCTTGCTAAAAGAGGAAAATTGCAACAGGTTTAACCGTTGATTTGAATCTGCCCTGTTGCTCTGGGCTGTGTCCCCACCCTCCACACACACACACACACAGGGCTCGGACCCCCACTGCAACTATTAAACCTGCATTGTTACCCTGAGGTCAGGCCGGGTTTCATTCCAAACTTTACCACAAGCAGCCTGCAGTTTAAACAGTGACACAGATATCAGCATGACGACTGAGAGCACAGATTAACAAATGTACAGTATTTCACACAACAACAAAAATTCTCACAGTGAATGCTCATATTACAATCATTTCTTCAGGAGTAAAGACGCCGTATATTCATCATTACATCAGAGGAATAAATTACGTTTGAACAATTACTTGCATAGAATATGCTTATTTTAAACGGTAATATTATTCCACAGTATTAAAGTTTTTACCGTATTTTTAATGAAACAAATGCAGCCTAAAAATCTAAATATCATTTGTTTGCCACCACCGTTAAAAATTCTGAAAGCCTTTTACACTCGACACTTAACCGTCTACACTTTCAATGCGTTTTTAAGCAGCTGGATTCAGGACTGAATGTGTATGTTTACTGTAAAGCATCTCTGGCAGGCCAGCGGCCATGTGTCCAGGCAGGTGTGTGTCCCTGCAGCGGAGGATGGGAGGACAGAACAGATGATGGCGAGCAGAGAGCGGAGGATGGGAGAGAGAGAGAGAACTCTCTACGAGGGCTTTGTCTTTCAGTTCCACTACAAATCAATCCTAGCTGAGCAGGCATGAGGTGGGGGGGTTGTCCTGTACTTTTCCGCTCTTAGCACTCAACTCTTCCTCTTACTTATGATATGCACTTTTTTTCCAGACACTTAATCTCCGTCACATCTGTCCTTACATAAATCAAACGATTACAAAAAAAAAAGAAAAATCAATGGAGATCTAATTTTTATCGACGATCTGGTGTGGATCACGGACAGGCGGGTTAAGCCGTTTGGAAAGTGTTTTGTTAATGCTCCACACTTCCACAGTCATGACTAGCTCAGGGTTTTCTCCAAACCCAAAGCATGAAAGAAAGAAAGAGAAGACTGCGCTCCCTTCCCCCTTCGACCCGCTCACTGTAGTAATCTCATAACCATCACAAGAGGCCTGGAATTAGCATGTGGTAATTACACCGAGGCACGGTCTTAATGTAAAGCAAACGATTCTGCTTACATAGACTGAATTAATCCTGGAGCTCTAAGAAAAGCTTTGTGCTTCATGTAAATGGGTTTCTGACAACGCTCCATACAGTCGGCTGGACTTAAAGGAACAGCTCCCCCAAAAGTAAGAATTTTGTCATTATTTACAGACCCTCGAGTAGTTCCAAATCTGTATGAATTTCTTTACAAAGCTAGATTTTTTGAAGAAAGTTTGTAAGGAGGCTGTTTTGGGTCACCGCTGACTTCCATAGTGTTTTTTTTACCTACTATGGAAGTCTGTGGTGTCCAAAAACTGCCTGCTTAAAAAATTTCCTCCTTAGTTACAGGTTTGGAAATACTCAAGGGTGAGTAAACAATGAGTTTTCATTTTTAGGTCAACTACTCCTTTAAACCAGATTTTTGCATGTCTTTAACCTGTATCGATTTTAAGGTGTTAAAGAGGCACAGCAAAGTTTTGACGAAACAAAAGTGAAAATTTCAACCTAACGACATTAAGGAGGCACAGAGGAGTGAAGTTACATCAAATTATTGACGCGTTCATCCACATCGCTGCGTTTCAACATCTTGGGCATTGTTTGGCCTCTCAGTAGCATCTCTAGTTAGCTTAACAGAATCAATAAAAGCCATCAGCCGATAAAACACATCAAAACCTGAAATATTTGCAAACATTACACAAAACACAGAGCCCTATTGATTCCTCATCACAAGGGCAGATGTTTTTCTTAGCTCATCATTTCTGAAATCTGCTATCTGGGTTTATGAGTTAACAAGTTAATATACAGTAGTACATCTGATTGAAATAGAAGCCATTTAGATGAACAATAAATCTACAGCATGAGACTTATAATATGGAAAAGGAAATTTTGTGTAATTAGCTATGTTTCCCTCCACATTTTGGAATATCCTTCACTGCATCTTTATAGTATTTCTGAAATGCCTGAACAAAGTCTGTAATTGTCTAACACAACTGCTCCAAAAGCAAAGACTGCATTTATTGTGTTTCTGAGGTGCACGCAATTTATCATATATATATGAAAACTGTTCTATTCAGTGGCTTTTTCTAGTTTTCTTAGTGATACTCAGTGCATGTTTACCAGGAAGTGACGATTTTGTTCTCTTTCACTCGTTAGACGCAAATGTTTTATGCAATATTCCAGTCTCGTGCATTAGTTTAATTCAAATTTTTGGATAGAAACACAGCTATTTTTGTGAGGTTAAGATCTCATACCAGAAGGTACAGTATGGCCCTGGTTTGAGAATATAAAAAGATGAAATGCAATAAACACAGACATCAGTGATGTTAAATAAGGCTTTCTTTATCTTCATGATCTCAGCACAGGATGAGCAGGATGGTTGGGTTTAGTGATGGACATTGCAAAATGAAGTAAATAAAGATTACTGCACTGTAAAAAGATTACGGTAAAAAACTGTGAAAATGCTAAGTGTAAAACCTGTTAAATGGTTAACGGTAAATTCCTGTAGAATTTACAGGGAAATATTTACAGGTTTTTTCCTCTCTGTTTTGTTTAATAGGGTGGTATGTTGCATGTAATGTTGTTAAATGAATGTTTATTGTATATTTCAGTGATGATGGTGTTTAGTGTTTGTGTGAATGACTCTGAGCTCCTTCTATATATGTTCATGTTTAAAAAGCTGCTTGTGATGGGCTTTGGTTCATCATGTGACTTTCTCATCACCGCCTGCATTTACCAGTGTGTTCAAAACAGCTACAAAACAGATTTCAGTGCTTTAACAGGTTGGTATATCAGTTAATGAAATTACGGTATTTAACTGTAATTTTATTTTTATTATATATATATATATATATATATATATAGACACTTCTGCCTAATTTACACAGAAATACAAGGATAACGTGTCCCGGGATAGTTTGATTGTGGTTTATTCACACTGCCAGTAATTTTCAGGAATCTGTCCTTGCTTAAAAAAAAACAATAGAAACCCAATAGAAACCATTACAGAAATTCTAATGGTTTCCATTAAAATACCTTTATGAACCATTAACTATTTGCAATAAAACCATTACAAAATTCATTTTGTAGTGTATTTTGGTCATTTTCCCAATATTATCTAACATCCCACCATCAGATACCATTATAGTTTCCATTAAAACCAATACAATTCCCATAAATCCATTACATTTCTGTTGTGTTTTGGGCAGGGATCTAAAGCCTAGTTCACACTACAGAATTTTAAGCTTGATTTGCAAACTAAACTAAACCAGGACTGAACCCAGCAGTGTTACTAGGTCCCCATCCTGGGACTGAAGCTGGAATTAATCCCGGGACATGTCTGCATTCACACAGAAAGCACTCCAGCAATTTTTCTGATCCAACATGCAGTGTGAGGGGATTTGGTGACATCATCAGAAAAAACTATACAAGTTTTCAGTTAAAGTTAAATGAGGATAAAACTGATATTCTATTGATCGGCTCTAAGACTAAAAGAAAAACCGTGTATACGAAAATTGACTCCTTGGGTTCTCTCTAAAGTCTTGCTGTAATTCTAGACTCCGATCTAAGTTTTAGTTCTCACATTAAGACCATTTTTTCATTTAAGGAACACTTGAACTTGAAGTTTTATTAAGTTTTTATTAGTTCGTGACTGAATAATTCAAGTCAAGTAGACTAGACTAATGCAATGCAAAATCAATTAATAGACTTCAGTTTATCCAAAACTTAGGAGCTCGGCTATTCACTAGAACCAAACACGGAGAGCATATAACACTACTATTTATTTCTTATTACATATAATCCCATAATGGGCAAAGATTACATTACCAGTTTCCTAATACCTAATACTTTTATTAGAGGTATGCAGTTCTAAAAGGGGGAAAAAAAGCCTTTCTAAATTATGTTCCAAAGTTACAGTCAGACAGATTGAGAAACTAAAGGAATGCATAGCTGATAAAAATAATTGGATGACTAGTAACTTTTTGCTGTTAAATTCTGACAAAACAGGTGTTAATTATCGGACCTAAAAAACCCACAGGTAATAATCTAGAAGATTGTCTAACACTTGATGGTTGCTCTGTTAGTTC
>JAUCMT010000154.1:18182079-18195874 GCA_032357475.1 Enteromius thamalakanensis | reverse complement strand
TTGCGCCTATGGAGAGTCCCCACGAAGATGGCAAACCAGACATGTGTGTGTGTGTGTGTGTGTGTGTGTGTGTGTGTACAGAGCGCTCGCGCAGGTAATCCAGCAGGGGGCGCTGTTAGCGTACTTCTAATTCAATTAACATTTAGACTGTTTCTGAATAAATAAATCAGTAATTGATGTCATAAAATAATGGGTTTGTTTTTTAAAGGTTAGAACCTGAAGCTTACATAAAAAAACACAATCTCAACACTAGTTTTTACAACTGTTTTGCTTTAGACCATCTACAAATAAATCTAGGGTTAACACTATCTCTCATGCAGACGAAAATGCAGTGATTGATATATAGCATGTTTCTTATCTTCTTCATTATTGTTTATTTAGTTCTTACAAAATGTCTTACAAGTTCTTCTTGTAGTTTTATAAATCATTTAATTTGAGAATATTATACAGGTAGGTCTCAATCTACATGCACCTTATAGACGTCTGTTTCTTTGTGTTCATAAAACAAGGTCAAAGAAATTGTACTTAAAAACTGTTCTTTTTTTTTTCTCTGTTCTAACAGATTCTTTTCTTTCTTTTTATTATTGTGCTGCATCCTGAATAAAATGTAGCAATTTCATTTTTAGAAACAGATAAAAATATAATTTCATTAAAAAAAAGCAATAAAAAGCAAAAGATCCACATTCCAAGTATCAAAGATATGAAATGTGTTCATATTGCTTTATGTTAACATTTAGTCATTTAGCAGACGCTTTTACAAACGAGGACAACAGAAGCAAAACCAAGAGCAGTGCTGTGACAAGACCTGGTTAGCTTTACACACTACATGTGGCAAGCTTCTTTTTATATACTAAATAAAAAGAATAAAGAGTAGATGAAATAGAAATAGATTATGGAGAGCTAGTGTTAGATGGTCAAGGTATTATTACTATTTTTATATATAAATAAACAAAAACACTACAGAACAGAAACAGAATAGAGAATTCTAGTTTGATTGTCACTTTTTTATTTAAAAAGAAAACCAGTAGAGATAGAATAGAATCAAGAGTGCGTGTGTAAAGGCTGTTGTTTAACCTGCTTTTCCAGCTACTGATCTATATTCGCAATAATTGTACAATATTTTCAGCATGCCTCTCATAATTGACAGACAGCTGTATTATACATAATGGTTTTATATATAGTGGATTTCCTACAGAGGCAAAAGCCTTTCACGTTTCTCACTATTAGTTTCTTATACGTTTCCGATAAATCGGGGCAATATTTATCATGTAAATCTTCTTCAATATTGATTTGTGCAACAAGTATTATTCATATGTCCCTTGATAAATATTTGATCAAAACTGTGGATTTTGATATAATTGCAGTGTGTAGGATATTCTTGGTAATGATTTGATATGTTTGCTTTTGCAGATGGTGTAAAAAGGTTGGAGCCAGCAGAGGGCAGCAGTGAACTGCAGAGAGGTTTGACCCTCCCAGGCCTGCTCTGTGCCTGAACCTTTATTTGCACCGAGACATGACTTCATTCAGTCCAGAAAACAATTCTATCCATGGGTTAGGCCTGTGACTTGTGAAGGAAGCTTAACCGTTTATACCTGTTAAATCAGGTGATCTGCCTCAGGGAACTCTCAAAAAGAAGCCTTAAATGTATTCATCAAAACAGTGACTCACCAGGAGCATGATACATCAGAACAAAACTCCACTTAATGACCGAAACCAGCACGTGAATAACTTATTGTAGTGTTGTAAAGAACGGAGGTTCCTCGTCTGTGGCTCTGTAGAGGTTGGAGCAGTTTTGGGAATTTGGTGACAATGGTTCAAAAGAGAGAAAATGCAGGGATGCGTGGTTAACCTCTCCAACCCAAGCACAGGAACAGCCCTCGGTCACATTCCCATAAATCACCTCAGTCAGGATTCCTGACGCGAACGTCCATTCAGAAACAAACTAACACACACCTGCGCTGAGTCTGTTCATTCACTTTCTGAATGTGAATAATGCAAAGTGCTTTCTTTGATAATGATTCACAAACTCATACAGACTGAGAGACTATTTGGAATATTAATACAAACATACACTGAATTATGAAGTCATTATGAGTGATCTAAAAGCATAATGTGGTGCAACAAAGAAAAAAAAATCTCGAGTTTATTCTCAACATTTTATTTCAACTTTTATTCTTGTAATTTAACAACTTTAATCTCGAAATGATTACATGTTTTTATTATTGCTTGGCCCCTCTTCCGTATTTTAAAATTAAAATCCTGATCTAAGATGTGGGTTATTATATGTATTAATTGCACTTAATTTTAATAGATTAATATATCATAATATAATAAGCGTGGTGTTTAGTTTTCATAAATTCATAAAATGTGCCTCCTCCGGCTCCTTAAACATGCAAACGTCTCCCTGTTTAAGCGTGGCAGTTCAACGCCATACAGTTGAATTATTGGAAACATGAGATAAACGCATAGTAATGGGAGGTTCAGTTCTGCAGGTGTTGCGTTTTCTTGGCACGGGGGCAGGAGGAGGGTTGAGAAGCTGCCAAGACTGCAAGATTTTGGGAAGCGTCTCAACTACTCGGATTCACACCAACACGCCAACATCTGACTCAACAGTGTAAAACCCAACTTTAACGTAACATGATAAATGTGATTATGACAAATCTGGTGAATAATTAAAACGGCAAATCAAATATTTAATAACCTCTTCTGTCACTAATAGTAGTTAGAGGAAGTGTCTTCACCCTATTAAGTGTTGAGAAACAGATATAGATTAGTACTGGCATGGAAAATCTGCACTTGGCACTGGATATTAGAGCATGTTAACTCAAATATGCTTTATTGCGGTTACGGTATGCATGTATTTTGCATATTCTGCAACAAACAATTTAAGATCATATCATTCATTTTTAAGGAAAAGCTTAGCCATAAAAATTGCATTTACTCTTTAAAAAAAAACAACTTTTTTTTCATGGAACAGAAAAAGAGAAATTAAGCAAAATGTTCAAGCTGCTCTTTTCCAATCAGTGAAAGTGACCCGGGATGATCAAATATCTTGTATATACAAATAGAGTGTTTAGAAAGTAAATCGTCATATTTTAAACTTGAAAGGATATATTGACTAGCACGCTAAAGTACATGATTATAATGTGAACTGTAGTGTGCTATTGAACGTTACAATAAAAATTAATGCATTTTAAATGTAGCTAGTCAATTGCGACTTGATTGCAAATTTATAAACATTAAAGATAAGTAACAAACCTTTAATTGAAATGACATTGAGGATATGTTTGTTCAACATGATGGTCGTCAGTCCACCCTGTAGTAAACTTTAACCATATTTCAAGCACAATAAATAAAAATGTTCAACTAACTGTGATCTTATTTAATTACTATTTTGTGGTATGTTCTGTGCGTCTCTGTTAGCCAATGAATGGCAGAAACGCCCGATTTTTTTAATTAGATTTTTTTTTTATGTCGTCTCAGTAAGGACATAAACATATAAACGACATCTCCAGAACTGAGTCAACAGTAAAACCTGCGTTATATCATACACACAGACATCTAAAAGCTACACACAGCAACCCGTCAAAATAAAAGTTTGCTTTAGACATTGTTATTACTATAATTTAGAATAAATGTATGTGATAGGCGACTACTATCACTACTGTTAATTAATACAAGATCATCCTCTAAGAAATAATCACACAATATTTCATTTTCATTTCAATAGTAAACAAAAAGTGTTTAAACTTCATTCGTTAAATTTGTGTTAAATACTTTTATTACTTGTGGAAAAACTTGAAAATACCATTTTAAATAAATGAAGAATGGCAATGAGTTTTTGCGCATTTTATTTCATTTAATAAAAAAATTACGTGTTTTTTTGTTAGCTTGCTTTGGTACCGAGAACTGTGGATTTTCGTTATCGGTCCCGAATACAGAAATGCTGGTACTGTGACAACACTAACAAGACGTATGGACCACGTTTACATAACCTAGGCTATGCCCTCATCTACTTTCATTGTAAGGAAAAGAGCAGCATTAATATTCTTCTAAACGTCTCATTTAGTGGTCAACAGAAAAAAGTCAATCGTACGGGTTTGGGTGAAAACACAACATTTCATTTCCAGCTAAACTCCTTGAACAATTCACCGCAGACATTTACAGCCCAGGAAATTGAACGATGCGCAATATTTATTGAACGAATCTGACATTTTCTGATTTGTCGTACAAACCCGTAAACTAAGGAGACAACGAGAGTTTCTTCTGTCAGATAAGCGTTTCCATCACTATGTCAGACGAAGTTAAAAATGTCAGATGACGTTGAACCTTTCTTTCACGGTTCGATGCCACCATTGACATTTCAACAAAGAACAAAGAGCCCTTAACAAATGAGCGAAGATATCGCAACTACAAAAAACGTATCGGCCATATCGCACTACGCCGATGTTTGCACACACTGGCTTTCACCGCAAGACCTCGCAGCTTCACAAACAAAGGGTTAATCACTTAAAGAAAAAGAGAGGGACTCCAGAGGTCACAAAAGATCAAGCCTTCTGCATTCATGACCTCAATACATAACACTCATCCTCATCATCCCCCATCTCTCCTGGACTCTCGCTGTCTTCCCTCCCCCTCTCTTTTCTCCTCATTGCCCCTCTTTTTCTCTCCTCCTTTTTCTGTCCAGCCCTCCTCTACTTGCTCCAGAACTGTCAGATCACATTAGCGCGTTTCACGCTCCACGCCTGCGGAAAAAACAGCCGTGAACCTCGCCGCAATTCTCTTGCTCCAGTTCCCTCCCTGCACTCAACGCAGCTAAAATACCAACATTATTTTATTCATGATGAGGCCCACGCGAAGCTTGCATCGCCCCACTAAAGGCCACAGTGTCGCACACAGACTAATGCAGAGGAGGAGATGCTGATGATGCAGGCGTGTAATTGCATCTCTTCGAACCCTCTGTTCATCTCTAAGCCGCTCTGTGATCTTTAACTCACCAAACATCTGCGATTCTCCCTGCGTCTGTGAATTCAGTCGTGGAATTGCGCTCACTAAATTGATCGGTTTAAGTACTGCAATCATCAATTGTTGAACCTTTTGTCACAAATTGATTCGAGTTTGTTAACTGGACATTTTTCTCAATTCATTTATTTAGTTTGCTCTGAACGTGAAACCTGACTTATTAGGTCTTTTTTATTTCCTTGAATTTAGTAGATGCACACATTAAAATCCACGCAAACCAATTATTTTCGCTGAAAGGA
The DNA here is from genome assembly GCA_032357475.1 of Enteromius thamalakanensis. Lineage (NCBI taxonomy): Eukaryota > Metazoa > Chordata > Actinopteri > Cypriniformes > Cyprinidae > Enteromius > Enteromius thamalakanensis. The sequence continues at coordinate 18,190,613 of JAUCMT010000154.1, read as the reverse complement.
AAAATTTAATTGCATCAGAAAGTTTTCGACCTGAGCACTTTTATGTTTTAAAAACCAAACGTCAAGTTTAGATTCACAAAGCTTTTTTTTTTTTTTAAGTATTTAAAATTATTATTCAGCAAGGACACATTAAATTATTGAAATAAGGAGAAGATTCAAAAATAATAATAAAGACACGGTGTTACAAAATAAATGCATCATGGTTTATGCAAAACTATGGATAATAAAAAAAGTTTTAAATCATATAATTCATTTCTGGAAAAAAATAGTAATGATGCTGAAAATTTAGCTTTAAAATGAACTTTAAAATGATATTTTAAAATATATAGCAATAGAAAATAGGTGTTAAAAATTGTTGAAAATAAAACGTCCCAGTATTTAATGTATAATAAATGCAGTAATAAGATAAAAAAATACATTTATACTTTTTTCAGCTAGTACAAACTAAATTATTAGGAAATAATCAATAGGTTCAATAAAGAAATTGCAAAATGGCATATTAGAATAATTTCTTAAGGATCATGTTACACTAAAGACTAGAGGTATTTGAGCTTTGCATCAAATAAATCACACTGTAAAATATATTACAATAGAAAACAGATGTTAACTTTTATTATTATTATTTTACAATACAAAAATGTACAATAAATCCAGTGACAAGATAGACATACTTTTTTCTTCTTTTTTATTAAAGCACAATCTTATGAACGCTAGCGTATCCATGCATCCATTCAAGCATACAGAAAAACAGAATCAGGTCAGGACGTGATTATATTGTTCAATACAAAGGTTTTTGCATCCATTAAGAAAGAGCAGAGCACACACTGCCTCGCAACGATGGACTTCAGAGTGTTTTTAGAGTGTTGCTATGCAGTCGTAAGGATGGTTGTTTACCAACCCCATTAAATTATAATCAATAGATACTATATGACACGGGTTCCTCCTTCAATGCAAGCCAATGCATCTTCATAAATCACACCACAATCCCCCAGGAACGAGGCTTCACTATTGATGAGTTATCTTTAGTCACACTATGAAACATTTGCCATATCAGTTTCCTATTTTTTTTCTCAGCATAGTTTCTTTTCATGTGTCCTCCCACTCCAAGCTTTCATTTATTGGATGGGCCGTGGTGTAAGACCCCGCTCCCCTGCCTGTGATCTGCTGGTGAAATGAAAGGCTGGGCGCCTCTGTAGGCTCAGGGTGGAGCATAATCACACTGTGTGTGTGTCTAACGTGAACATTACAGCTCCTTGGCTACAGGAACCGAGGGGAGGCCAAGCCTGTTATTAGCTCTGGGACGTCCTGTAATCAGGACTGGGCTGGACACCGAGCTGTCTGTGAGGCGTGTTACTTCACAGCAGATCCCAGATCAGATGCTGTCACTGTAAACAACTCTATAAAGCCCCTCCACGAAACTCACCCTCACGTCACTCCAAATACACCTGACTTTCTTTCCTGTACCAAGCAAAAGAGAAGATGTTTGGCAGGATGCAAACGTTTTTGAAAACTTGGAAACGGTGACATTATAATTAAAAGCTGTAATAGGTGTTTTTTCACTATTCACTTTCACTGTATGGAAAAGAGCAGCATGAACATTCTTAGAAAACCAGAAAATCAGACAGACTTTCGAACGATATGGCGGCGAGTGTCTGATGACAGAATTTGTATTTTTGCCAAAGTGATCTCTTTAAAAAACTGGTTTCCTGTTTCTACAAGCTTCTAACACTTAGTTAAGAAAATAAACTTGGGCTCACGGCGCAGGTTCGCCTCTAGAGGTGAAAAATGAGGCAGATCAGGATTTGTGTTTGAGGGATTATGAAGAGTTTGGTGGTGAGTGATAGTCAGCGAGGCGTTGGATGGCAGTCGTGCTGACGCACTCGCTGGAAGTCTGGCATGCTTAATCTCTCATTCCTCACCGTAACACGTAGACTGTGAGGAATGCAGGCCAACCTTCATTCTCAATGACTAGAACATGAAACTATAGCTGATCAGGCTGCGTGAATGAATCTTTTCCAACCTGAGTTTTCACGTGACATAATACCTGCTGGGCACCGGTTCTCGGTTGTTGCTGTTTCGAGTGGTTTTAACACATTGATAAATGGTTGCTAGGTGGATTTTAGGGTGTTCACTAAAGAAGGAACCTCAACCAGGGGCCCAAAGATTATTTCAAATGATTAAAAAAATATATAAAATAAGATACTTTTCTTATACACACGCATACACATTATATATATATATATAGTGCTGTCAAACAATTAATCACGATTAATTTACTTAAAAATACATGTTTTTGTTCAAATAATACATGTGTGTTTATGAATTTATAAATACAAACATTTGCATATATTAAAAATAATATTATATTATATAAAATATAATTATATATATTTTAAATATTCATATATAATATCAATTAAATCGGTATATTAAAAATATATGATTTTTAAATATATTTATATATAATTTAAATTCAATTAATATAAATATATACACGTGTACATGTAATTTTTTTCAAAATATAAGCTGTATGTGTTTGCTTCTATAAGCACATAATAAATATACACAGTACACATCCATATATTATGTAAACACATATTATTTATTTATACAGTGAGGTCAATCAGTATTTGATCACACTGTGATTTTGCAAGTTTTCTTTTTTTAGAGATCACGGAGGGGTCTTCAATTTTCAGCACAGGGTCATTTCCACTGTGAGAGACAGAATCTAAACCATGAGCAAAACCAAAGAGCTGTCAAAAGCCACAAGAGACAACATTGTAGACCTTCACAAAGCTGGAAATTGCCAAGCAGCTTGGTGAAAAAAAGAACAACTGTTGGAGCAATTGTCAAAAAATGTAAGAGGCTAATGATGAATGTCAATGTCCCTCGGACTGGAGCCCCACGGAAGATCTCTCCTCGTGGGGTATCAATGATGATGAGAATGGTGAAGAATCAGCCCAGAACTACACGGGAGGAGCTGGTCAATGCCGTGAAGAGAGCTGGGACCATGGTTTCCAAGGCTATCAGTAATACACTAAGACGTCATGGTTTAAAATCTTGCATCACACGGAAGGTTTCTGCACCGGGGACCGGACGACTGCACTGTATTAAGGAGAGGATGACATGTATTGTTACATATTGGGCAAAAACCTCCTTCCCTCAGTCAGAGCATTAAAGATGAGTCGTGGCTGGGTCTTCCAAGATTACAATGACCCAAAACACACAGCCAGGAAAACCAAGCAGTGGCTCTGTAAGAAGCATATCAAGGTTCTGGAGTGGCCTAGCCTATCTTCAGACCTAAGTCCCATCAAAAATCTTGACAGATCTAGAGAAGATCTAGAGAAGATCTGTATGGAAGAGTGTGTGCTAACCTGCTGAAGAACTACAGGAACCGTTTGACCTTGAGGCTTCTGTACCAAATATTTACATTGTGTGACTCCCAGTAATTCCCAAATAAATTGGTAAAAATCATTTCCAGATTGTTTTTTTAGATTCTGTCTCTCACAGTGGAAATGAATGCAGTTAATTGTGATTAATTGTTTAACAGCACTTATATAAATATACACATACATAAATAGGCTTGGATGAGTCTAATAAAAGTAAAATAATAATAATAAAAACATTTTTATAAAAAACATGATTTTATTCAACTAGTTATGGAAAAGGTTTAAATATTTTATTAGAAATTACAATTAAATCATTTTTTTTAGTTTTTATACAGTTAAATCACAAACAAATGAAATAAAAAACTAATTATTTTTGGTTCGTTTGTAAACGCACACACATTTATACACAGTATAGCTAGTTTACATCAAAAGTCCCAACGGAGACAATATTGTGTTGGACTATAGGGGGCCTTGGAGTCAAAAATGTTAGATCGGACATATTTTCTCTTGTTGTATCATACACCAGATGACAATCATGAGTTAGATCGCTTTTCTCAACAAGCTGCATGATGTATGGTAGCTGTAGTATAACATGGACTAAGAATAATACTGATGCTTATAAAATATAATTCTTTTAAAAAGTCATATACCTATAGCGTATGCAACTCTGTTTTACGCTCTATTTGATTTTCATTACATTCATGACAACAAAGTTACACAGATGAGAAATGTAGCATGAATGCAAGTGAAACACGGCCCTATAAACAAGGGATCCATTTTCACGCTAGTTTAGCATTTAGATTTAGTTGTGCATGAGGGTATGATCACACGTACTCCGGCGTCTGCTAGATCTGTGTGCTGATGACGTGCTCGGCTGTCCTCGACGTGTCGCAGCCTGTCGGAGGTGATAGCGCTGGTATTCACACAGGTATTTGTTCTGAACAGGTATGTATGATCCTCCGAGACAAGAAGAAGATGGCTACATGTCACGAGTATCAGTCACCACGGTTACTCGATCAAACTAATGGATAAAGAGATTTTAGGGATTTAAAGTACATTTGTGTTGAACATTTTATGAGAAAGATGGTGTCTTTAAATAAAAAACACAAAACTGCAGTGTATCTAAAGAAGTGCTGTGGAATGATTAATCACATCCACATAATATATGTGTGTGTGTTGTGTATACTTATAAACACATAAATATATACACACACATATACAGCACATATTTTCACAATGTTTACATGTATGTATTTATATTCAAATAATGTATATCATATATAAATATATTTCATATATAAATGTAAATATTTTCTAAAATATATGCATGCATGGGTGTGTATTTATATACAGTATATATATATATATACACAAAGTACACACACATATATTATGCAAATAAAGGCTATTATTTTGCAAGCAATTAATCGTTTGAAAACACTAACCTAACAATATATTTAAATTAACTTAATGAAATTGTTATTATGAGTTATATAAAGTATAATGAGTTAGAAAAATAAAGGTAGCAGGCTTAAAGCACAACCTGGGAAAATAAATTATTCTTTTTAACCTTGTGTAAAACATAAATAAATAAATAAATAAAACCAAATTTATGCTCAAAAAGTAAGATTTGTAAAGTAAGATTTTTTTATTTATCTTTTTAAGAAATTAACACATATTCAGTGAGGATATTTTAAGTAGATTAAAAGTTTTGGACTCTTTTTATGTATTTATTTATTTATTTATTGTTGTTATTATTAGTATTTATTTTTATTCATAAAACAATCCTGCAAAAATGTATCCATTTTCCACATTTTCCACCTTTTTTTTTACATTGATAATAATAAATACAAAACAAAACATTCTGTGTATACAGAAAGAAAGAAAATGGTAGGTTTTATTTTTTACTTATTTATGAAAATTATGAAAATAAACTGTTTATACAGCAAGAACTTAGACAAACAGGGATGAGGAAGATAAAAATATGTGTGTAGTTACTGGAGGTATTTAGAACTAACTATATCAACTATATAGTAACTAACTATAACTTACTATTTACCAAATAGTAAAATATTCATAAGCTATTTATTACAAAAGTAAAATATTTTCACATATGCACGAGGAACACAAATAGCACTTTTTTTTGTCGAGAAGCAGTGTAATCAAACATAACGCACCACTCGACGTCTTTGTATAAAAAACAGCCGATGAACATCAAACACGTAAACTTGCATAGACAGCAAAAATCACACAATCATTTCTGATTACTTTTAGTATTCTGTCCTAAATAAACAGTATTATTCTGGTTGTGAGCAAAGTCTCTAACGTGTCACTACCTCTGTATATTAAGCATTTCACTGCGTGCGCTCTGCGGAAATAAATAAACAAACACGTATAACGGGCGCTTAATCGGAAGACAAACGTCAACAACTATAAACATGACTCACAAAACTGCTACAGCACTCATTAGCTGCACATAACATGTTTGCATTTTGACCCTGGCACTGACCCCATTATTTCTTCCCCAGAGAAATATGAATATACACACAGATTTCACGAGCAAATGCTCATTTAACTTGGCAGGGTGATTAGCACGCCGGGCGGCACGGGAGAGAGGGGATATGTAAACACTGTTGGTTCACCACACCCCCTTCTTTCCTCTTCCCTTCACAGTCATCAGAGCCCAGCCTGTGGGCCCGGCCTGACCCCCTTCCATATATTAATCCCAAGGCTACTGTCCTGTCCACTGGGTGGTCATAGCGTATGACAACGCAGCGCACTGTCCAACCTCATATGCCAGGAATAACTCCTTACAAGGCAAAATGTGGAGTGAAGGGGGGGGGAACAGAATTAGGCCACAGCTGTTTAGGTCTGTAGGCAAAAAATTAGTCTCAATATGTCAAAGAATATTACATCAAATAAAGGGGAGGCCGCGTGCTGCCCCGCTTTGCTGCCGTATATATGCAGGATGCAGCAGTGCCGTTCTCACATCGCTTTGTGTGTTTGTTTGTGCAGCAATCTTCTTCTTTAATTGGTGAGCCTCGGTTTTTATGCTAATTGGAGATAAGGATATGTTGGGAATGGGAATTATGGGTGGATGAGAACAGGAGGAGTTAAATCCTATGCCAATGTATTGTGCTATGTTACTCTGGTTCACTGAGATCAGGTCACTCTGGTTACGTCGCGAGGTTCATTATATTAAGCGCACTGAGCAATGTTTGCTACGGCAAAGATACTAGAATAACTCCTACTGAATGCCATGGACATGAATACGTCATCAAATCATGAAGAAACTAATCTGATGATGCTATGATTGTGGTTTCACATTCCTTAGCATACAACTTACAAAAATAATAATAATAGTAATAAAGTCGTCAATAGTAATAAGGTTGTGAAATATAACCAAAAAAGGCATATTTAAAGGGACAGTTGACCCAAAAATAAAAACTACCCTGTGATTTACTCACCTACAAAGCATTGTAGGAGGATATGACATGTTTCTTTCAGATGAGAAAAAACTGAGTTCTGTTAAAAAATGGCCATTCCAGGATTTATAATGGCAGTGAATGGGGGTTGAGCTTTTCAAGCACAAAAATGTGCATCCATCCATTATAAAAATGGCTCTGGTGGTTATAAACAAATCAATGCATTTGTGTAGGAAAAATATCCATATTTAAAACTTTATAAACCGCAATCTCTATCTTCACAAGAGAGTGGTGTTCCAGCAGATGACGCAGGATGCTAGCTATGCACATACTATGCCAATGATCACATTTTCACCATAATGTAGTGTACTTTTGATATTAATTAAATATGCATAATTTCAGCTTTAGCAAACACACAGCAATGCAATATCACGACAACTTTACAACACCTAAAAACAACTAAACTGCTGTATTGTTCACGCCAGGCCAGTAGTTGGCGATATTCAAACAGACTCACCACCAGTTTCACAAAATCGAGTTTTCGTAGTTTACATGAAGGCAGTCACATTAAAGATTTCAAGAACTTGCACTTTGAAATCTGCTTTCAAAAAGATTTTCTGGCCTCCAAAACGCTGCTGTTATGTGAATGAATGGCATTCAAAAAGTTTAGCATTTTTAGTTGAAAACGGTTCTGTGTGAACACCCTCTTCAGCTCAAAATAATGCTTTCATTTTTATGTGAATGCTAGGGCATGCATAAACAACGAATACTCACAAAAACTGCTTTAAGCTGCTTTAAGCTTAAAAGCACAGTATGTAGGTTTTCGCCGCTGGAACTCACATTATCAAAACAAAGGCCAAGCTTTGTGGTGCTATGAAGGAGGTTCACTGATAAAGTAATGAATACATTTTTATTACTCAAACTTTATTATTCAAACAAAAATGATGTAGGGAAAGCAAGCCAAGAACATTTAAATGATCAAATAACATTATGATTAACTTAAGTCTAGCGCTCTCAAAAATCTCCGCTTAACATCAGTAAAGCTGTCCATACCAGGTTTGATGGATGAATTTCTTCCATCATACATACATCGGCACTTTGTTGTTGATGATGAGAGAATTCACATCAGTGAGCGTGATCAGTGAACTCATCTAAAAGCCTCTGATTGGACACTGGATTCATTAGCTCAACAGATTTGTGCGTGATTGGATATAACATGTGACACGGTAAAAACACATGGTGCGACGTCAAGCAGATCTAAAGCCTGTCTGCGGTCAACACTTTTAATTTCATTTTATTCATGATAGCTATTATGGATTTCTATGTGTTACCATAGTTACCAAGCGGAGGTAACGCCGATATTACATCATAGACACAAATCATTATTTCAAACTGGACTTTTTCTAGATTGACAAATATTGGCTGTCGCTCCCGAAAGTCGCTCTTTATTTGCATAAAGATTCTGAACTTTGTTGCGTCGCTGGACACGCCCACATCCGGTCGCCAACGGTCACTGTCGCTCTTGTCGCCGGATATCCCCAGCTCTGCATTGAAATGAATGGGATTGCGTTGCTTTGTCGCTGCGTGTCGCTGCTAGTGTGAAGCCCCGTTCACACTAGCAGGGACTTCTGTCGCTGCATGTTGCCAGAGGCTGGAGACGAGGTCGCTAGTGGGCGTTCTCATTCTGGTCGCTTAGTTACGTCATTGTTGACAGCGAATC
>JAUCMT010000154.1:18137985-18163990 GCA_032357475.1 Enteromius thamalakanensis | reverse complement strand
GGCGGAGTCAGCGGAGCTCGTGAAGATTTAAAGGGGAAGTACACAGAACAGAGTGATTTCTAAAGAGCTGTTTTTGATAGGGGGGAAATGAGGGTCATTTGCCATTTCTTTGTAATTGTAAAAATTACTACCACTTGAAATAAGCTTTCACACATTTTGGTGTATGAACCATCTTCTCAATAAAAACTACAGATAGGAAAACAACTGGTGAAAGTTTGGTTTGTCAAAAGATGTCTGGCTCGTCTGTTTGCATCTGTAGATTTTATTTACAGTACATATATTTAAAGTATAAATAATAAACATTTATTTCATTCCACAATGTATAAAATACAATTTCACAAGTGTTGTTTCAATAAAAAGCATGCAACACTTCATTTCAGCCTGTGGATATTTCTGATCTGAGACAAAGGCCGAGCTGAGAGTACATACTTTATTGCCAGGCTTACTTCAGTCAGCTGCACATGTGGCCAGCACTGGCCCAGACGGCCCAGATGTTGTTTTTAATGTGTTTGTGGAGAGCCTAGCATGGCAGCTTCAAATGCCTTTGTTCCCACCAAAGCTGAGTAAACTACAGTACCCCTAATGCAGTGCAGAGCCGGCGGCCTTCAGGCTGGGCAGTTTTTAATCAACACATTTGTTTCGTAATGTATTGTTCTGCCTTGGTTTTATTCATTTAAAAGACACAGACTGCAAGCTCTATGGTCAAACGTGTCTATTAAATGCATGTTTGCAAAAAAGAAAGAATGGAAAGACTGCAGCGGAATACAAAAACTAGTACTGTATACTTGATGTGTTCATGCTAGTTGCCTACTACTGCTGATTTATTTTGTCATTTGCAATTTAAATGCTCTTTTCAGTTGAGCTCTAAACCAAATGTCTACATTTTTGCCCTGAAATATTAAGATTTTTTGTTTATTTGCAAAAACAGATGGTTTTTTTTTTCTCAAAAATTTTTTTTTGCCACAGGACAGCAATTGCGAGTAAGTAACCTGAGATCTTCACAGGACTAATATGAGCTTTAGAAGACACATTGTGCTGTTGTGCTGCATTTTTGATGATATGAGGGTTAAATTGTAATTTTTCAGTGAACTCATACTTTAATATCTGGACTTGAATGCAAGATATCTTCTCCTTACATGAGCCTTGATCAAAGAACTTACAGCACATGAGCTTCAAGACCAAGTCACATATCCCAACGCTATAGAAGGATTCAGTGTTTCGAAACGTTTCGAAATCAATTACACTTACTGTAGCTCTATTGCCATTCTCATGGTGGCTTTCTGTTTGAAATGCAGTAAAGAAATCAGAGAAACAGCAGAGTTTATTTGAACAGAATCCATTGGAGTTTCTGTGACTTGTTTTTTTTTTAGCAGGGTCAGTATGCAGTCTTCTCCTGCTCACATCAGGATAAATGTTCTTGGTTGTATCTTGGGAATTTTACTTTTTAGTACCCTTCTGAAGCTTGACAGCCAATTTTGCGTCACAGAACAGAAAATAACGATCTTTAAAATGTCCTCTTTTGTCTCACTTACAACACGGGGGTGAATAAATAATGACAGAGCTGTCATTTTAATGCCAACTATCCCTTTTAAAGGAAAGGAAATCATAGCGTGATGCTTCGCAGATCTCACATCAATCCTCATAGAACGGAAATTGGGCTTTTTAGCATGTTAGCAAATTCCACATTTCATCACCCGCATCAGCAGCCGATTCTATTGCGTTCACAACTACATCTAGGTTTACATTCAATTAACATGTCTGCCTCGCGACTCCCTGTGCCGGGAAGCACGGGGGAGGAAGCCTATCTGAGCGAAGATCTAATGTTCTGCTAAGTGAAGCTGAAGCAGGATAAGGCCAACGCTCAGAGAGCCGAGCAGCAGAAATGGGCCCAGCAATCTCCTCACATCAGCCTCAGTCGGATGTGACAATCAGAGGATACTAACGAGATGATTTTACGGTTCGGCTGCCCCCGCCCCTCGGCCCTGCTCATCCACACTCATGCTCTGTTTACGCTGGGGGCATTGGGGTGCCATCTTGGGCACAACTCACATCTATTCCATCTGACTGCTCGCTGTGCCACACAATCATCCATATGGACATATGGCAATGCAAAGGCATTGGCGAGAACACTGCCATCTCGACAGAGGCCTGCTTTTCCGAGGAGTCCGCGCTTGGACCAGAAACGAGAGAAGCCACGAGTTAAATGGCTGTGGGCGAGACGTTTTCAGATAAGAATGAAAGCGCTTGGTTCCGGTCCCAGCTTGGCTTTGTCGTCATCGTAAAGCAGGATGGATGGAACAGAATAAAGCGTGATGGCGCTTCGCATCACCTCGGAGATACGACTGCAGCCTTATCTGAAACATCTGAAACAATCGCAGACTATGAAACCAGGCTGAGGGCGAAATAACAACTGAGCATGTAGGGAGGGGGGCATTTTAAAGTCCTCGAGTAGTGGAGTACCTATTTATGGCTGACGCAATAGCTGAAAATTATTTTTACCACAGTTGATAACAGATATGATGGGCGATTTTCTCATTTGCAGCGTTAATATTGCGATGTTGCTTTACTGTCACTACAGTTTTGACACAAATTTAATAAAACTGCAATTGCTAAGGTCAATTATATGCCACTGCATATACAGAATTAGTATATTTACGAGAAAGTTATTACATAAAAAAAAAAAAAAAAAAAATTAATTATGTATGTGAAATTCCATAGTTATCAGTCGTCAATCTTCTTTTACGAAATCCCTTGGAAATCTTAGTTGCATATAGAAGCTCATTCAAACCAGGTTACTAGATATGTCATCTGGTGCAAATAATCATCACTTAAACCAATGTTGAGAAGGAGAATTAATAAAATCTCAAAGCAGAATGTGTATTCAAAACATTGTCTATGCTTATTTCACATTTGCCTGTAAATGTAGATTAATATCATATGCTTTTATATATACACAAGATGCTTTTATGTACACTGCAAACAGATTTGCTGTAGTTATGCTGCTGGATGCCAGTAACTTATAATATAGTTATATTCATCAAATTTACTGGCGACAGTTTGTTCAAAAATAAATGAACATTAAACATTAAAAAGGTTTTATCTTTACAGAATAAAACTATTAAAAACTGCCTCACATAAAGCATTCTGGGAACCAGAAATCTTCATCAACCTTTTTCTGTTTTGATATGATATGGGTTCACAGAAAAGCTTTGCATGAGGCTGTTACTTTATTTATATTTTTCCTGTAAAGATAAAGGCTTTTTAATGTTTGATGTTGGTTTATCTTTGAACAAACTGTTGCCCGTAAATAACATACATTTCAATCTACAGTAAGTTACTGGAAACCAGCTGCCAGTGTTACTGTAATTTTTACAGGAATGTTTTACTGTGTATGCTATGTATACTTATATTTTGTAAAACGAGCATCTTAAAGTTCCCCCTATTATGCCAAGTTGCTTATATTGCTCTTAAAACAGGTTTACATGTATGCAAGGTCAAAAAACACTTTCGTTTACTCCAAAAATATAGTTAATTTGACCTAATTTCTAAATGATTCATAAACTACTCGTGTGAAGCAGCTGGAAGAACCAACCCCTCCTTTCCGTGAGCCCTCACTGCTGTGATTGGTCAGATGCAGTCCTTTATGATTGGTCGATTGCAGAGCTTGTATCAAAACTATACTTTCTGACACAGACTACCGTGGAAAGTGCTCGCAATTTGCTTTTGTAAACGAATTCGGGCACAACTCTACGTTGTGAACTTCTGCTTGATGAAACGTAAGTTAGCCGTGACCAAGCCATGTGCAGGGTTGTTACACAACGTAACGTACACAAATACGATCGCTAGAAAATACGATCATCAATTATTAATCTTAATTACAGGTAGAAGTTCATTAGCATTCATTAGTAAAATTATTGTACTGCTGAGGTGTTGTGGAGAAAATGAATGTTAACCGCTCATTATTTGTAGATGCATCTTAAAGAAGGGCATATAAAACAAATTTACTCTCACAGGATAAAGCGTCTTCTTCAGAACGTGGGCGGATATTATGCAAATATGTTACTTGCAGTGACGTGGATCCTTAACAGATAAACATTCGAATTGTTGATGACTCGTTTAGGCGAATGTGAGCCGACTCACGTTTTATTGACAGACAATAGCTTTATTTATCATGCAATGTCGACGTCACAACTTTGCAGACTTTGAAACTTTGTTTATGTTCACATACAGCTACATGAAAAATCAAATTTGAAAAGCATAATAGGGGCGCTTTAAAAATTATTGTCTCGTTCCTCTTCATCTCAAATGTATTACTGTCAACAAAAAATAATTAAAAAACGCTTTAAGTAAAACTTTTTAAATGACTAACAGAAAAGCCGGAACACAGACAGCCCATATTTGTCCTACCTTTTGTAACAATAACAATGACAAACGTGTTTTTCTGTATGTTATTTCTGTCTTTTGCATTAAATGAGAAACACAGCATTAAAAGAAGCTGGCAACCAACATCCCTACATCCTAAACCTCACTACTTGACACTTTTATTGAGGCAAAATAGCCACACAAGATTTGCAACTCTGACTATTCTTGTCCGCAGCAGCTCTATAGGTTTTTTCTCCTCTCTTTCTCTCTCTCTCTCACTCACAATGATTAGTGTTAGGACTGACAGAGTGCAGCAGTCCTGCCCTGCCCCGGCCAGAACAGTAGTCTAGAATACTGAGAGATTCTTCTTTCAGCAACCTCAAAAGCAGCCAATCGCAGTGCTCTAGCCCCGGGGCTTGCCTCAGCCAGCCAATAGGAGGATCTTGTTTCTGTCACCTGACAGAATGTGCCCCTGTCCATCAACCGACTCATATATAGCCAGTTCCAGCAGCCTGAGACAAGGCTGTGAGTGTGTGTGGGACCGGCTGAGGACTCTGTGTACCTACAGTTCGCTTTCTAACCGACTGCGTGTGCTTGCGTGTGGGTTCAGGAGCAAATGCAGGGGGGGGGTGTATGTGAACGAGTGTGAGAGAGCGAGAGAAAAGATTGATTATTCTGGAAGTTAACTCATATTGCACTCAAGAGGGGACTTGGAGGCTACTTTTTGATAGGAAAAATTTTTTTTCTCAAAACAGCAAGTTGGCTCTGGTGACCTTACAGTGAGGGGTAAGTACTTTAATCTCATTTCACTTCCTAGCCTCTTCTTTTTTCTCCTTTCTTTCCCTTTGTTGTGGCTGAAAAGTCGTTTCGAGTGTGACGCGGCGGTGTGCCGTGCGCTTTCACTCTGCCAGAGTTCATTCAGTGCATTCCGCCGTTATGTGCTTGTTTGCTTTTCTGTTATCTGAGTTCTGAATGAGGGCTTACGCTTTTCACACGCAAAGCTCCCGGGCCAGATCGGGTCCAGACGGCTGCCTGAGAGACAAACCGCGATGATCCCTATTAGTTCCACTATCGCCGCTACTCATACCGCTGAGACAGACACCAGAGAAGGGGTTGTGAATGAGCTGGGTGGCAGAGAGTTTCTCCGTCCGGTTCACTGCGGGACGGTGCGATGTGGCCGAGAGCGTTCAGAAGTGATGAGGTGTGTGTGGTGGGGGGGTCAAGGCAGACAGCGAGACAAAAGCTTCAGACCCCCTCCAGACAGACTAGGTCAAGCTTCATCCAGGCCTGGAGCTGTTCGGGGTCAGCCGGTTGCTGGGAGAGTGAGAAAGATGGGGTGAGCGATGGGGCCCCTAAGGGTTAGAGGTTGCCAGACTCAAAATACGAAAAGGAGCAAATAGTTTGATGCTGCATGAAGCTGGATTCTCAGTGTTTTGGTTTGTGATGTGCAAAAGGCAAAAAAAGAGTGCATTGAGTTCACTTAAAAGAAGAGGAAGGGGAAAGGTCTGTAATTATGACACAGAGCCTGTATTTTTTTCTTTGTGCATGTGTGTGTGTGTGGGTGGGGGTCACAAGGGTAGGAATGTATTGAGTGACAGCAAATGCTGTCTACCTATTTTTTCAATGCTTTTGTCCAAAGGTCTTAATCCACAGAGACAAGACGGCGCATTATTAAGTCCTCAAAGCACCACTTAACAGTTAAACGAGCTGATGGTTGAAAATATTTGTTCCCGGATAATCAAACAAACCAACAACACCGGCGAGATTCTGATCTTCAGAGGAACCAGTCTGACGCAATAAAACGTGTTTATGTCCAAGAATGTCCTGCTCAGGATACAGACAGTGTTTATGGCAGACGCTTTGAATTACCCAACATGTAGAGTCTTGTTCAGTTGTACCAATACATGCAGGAACACACACAAACACCCCCCACCACCACCTTCACTCACAGAGCATTTCCCGTCAAAAATCCCGTCAAAGATCATATCACTGCTTGACGTTCCTCCATTCTGCCTTTGAGTTAAGAAAAGACCCACGCTTGGAGAAAAAAAAAAAAAAAGTCTCCAGCCAGCCAATACAAAGCTCCACACGCACACACACTCTGTGTGCAAGATTATCAGACAGCTCTGAGTCTGGGGGGATGGGACGTCAGGGGCGGGAGAGTGTGGGACAGGATATGGAAGTCTTTGATGCGACTGTAAGGCGGAGAGGAAGAGTACCCTAATCAGACCCACCGACCAAGGGCTCACACGGAAGACCTCGAGCTGTAAAACCTGTCTGAGTAACGCGCACACACATAAAAAAACCGCTTCCTCCCATCATCTGTCTTCAGCGGCCTAATCCATCGGCGGGAAACCTGTTCGGCCCCCTCACCCCTGCTCTGATTACACACCAGACAGGAGAGAATAGGTCAGCCTATTATGATTTAGCCGGACCTGCAGATTACGGCGCCCCTCCATCGCAGATGTGTCGCTGCGGTTTAGCGTCGCACATCTGTTCGCCGGCTCCGCGCTCTCTCCCTCCGGGTCAAACGGAGAAAAGCACGCTGTAAATATCGCAGAGATCGCGCCGGTCTTTCAAGTGTGGCATTGTTACGACACTGTGGAGGTGACATTACGAGTTGACCATCTACGCACTGTTTCAGCGGCCGTTGGAGGTGTAAGCCGTACAATCCTTCAGTAGTTTATGGCATTCTCACAGCCAGAGTTTACATGAGCGTGTGAAGTCATAAAGAAATACCTTTTCACCCTGTCTGGAGTTAAGAAGGAATAGTGGGTAGGCTTCCTTTCAGAGGATAAGTATGAATTTTATGATCGTGTGCGGAAAAACGTATTCCTGGCAAAGTGATGAAGCCACCGCATGGTATCCAATAAACATAAATCTAAAATCTAAACCCAGATTTTACAGGTAGGGTTGCAAACCTGTATGGCTTTGCTTCTTTTGTGAAACAAAGGTTTTTTCAAAGCCGTTCTTCAAAACATCTCACAGAAGTAACTAAGTCTTTTAAGGGCCAACTATCCTTTTAACAGGGTTAAGTGTTTAATGCGTCTAATCCGTTTTAACCAGGTATCCTTATACTCCTAGAACAAGCAAACATAAACCCCCATTTTTGACAAAGCAGTGGTTCTCATATGGGAAACTTGGGATTGAATTCGGCCTGCAACGTGCACGCATCTCATTCGCTCCACCTTAAAATCAATAAAAACGCACCTAGTTTGTTTGTGTACATCCAATCCATTTGGTGATGTAGACACAGGAAGGGATTGAGCTGTGGAAGATTGCAGCCTCAGCAGTAGATAAGGACTGACGTTCTCTGTAAAGCATTAGCCAAGCACCTCACACTCGCTGAAGATAGGAAAGGTGTGTGGTTGAGTGTGCGCGTGTGCGCGAGACGGGAGTGAGAGGAAGATGAAACAGTGGGAGTGAAGACGGCAGCATGAGAAGGGGAGCGTGTATGATAATGCTCTTAACCCGCACAAAGGGAAGAGAGTCGGAGCGGTGGCACTGCCAGCGCTGTGGTTAATGCTTTCCGAGGGCCTGTCAAACCGCTCGCTCGCTCTAATCCACTGAGCTTTAGTCGCTCTTTGAAATGAGAACGGAGAAGCCTCCTGATTTCTTTAAAATCAACCCGCAGTCATCGTCAGGGTTTCAGCATCTTTCTCCAAACGCTTAAGTTAAGTACTTTACGAGTGCCTCGTTAGCAGAGTCGTGGACGTGTGGCGTTTATCGAGTGTATTGAATGGTAATGTGTGCAGACCACTTAAGACAAGCAACCCCGAGGCCTTGCGCTAGGAAGCAAGTTTTGTCACATCGAGTCAGATCAGATGTGCATGTTTTCCATGTTTAATTGATAACCTACCATATCATAACTGACAGCAACGGTGATGCGAAAATAAACACAGCACGCACGCGGACAAAGGGATACATCAACATTTAGTAATCATAATTGCCCCACAGCTTGAGCGTATCAATTTTCCTCTTTTCCACAGCCGCATTAGCGAGACGCGTGTGTGTGTGTGGCGATAAAGAGCAATCGGACGCGAGCAATGGAGATTAGCTTCAGTTTGAAGCAAACACTGTGGCAGCGTGGCGTCTACGGAACAGATTAAACCCGGATTAAACGTCCACATCAAGTGTGTGTGTGTGTGTGTGTGTTAAGCTTTTATTTTGCTCCACACATCTTTAGGGCAAACAGTAATTTAGTGGCGTATCACCAAGGTTACTCTACGCTTTATTAAACTTCAAATAATAGCTCGGTATTGTAAAACTAAAATTTTTATTTCAGCTTTTTAACCTTCACTAAAGTATGAAAAGAGCTTTGCATTTCCTGGAAGAAAATGCATGACTTGATTTTGTTTTTAAATACACTTTACAAGATTGCAAAACTAATCAAAATCAAAAAGAAAGAAAGCCAATTGCACATCAGCAAGCAAAAATTTTTAATTTTGTATATCTCATATTTTGTGTCCAGAATGTTACATGCATATCCTTTACATACATACATGCAGTTAATATTTCATATTGAGGTTTAGTGGTTTCGTGTTTGTGGAATATCAATACAGTCTTGTTTGGTGCATTCCTCATTTCAGAGGTGTCTGTTTTTTGACACTTGCAGTAAATAGGTCAATGTCTAAGTCTCTCTCTCTTTCTCCCACAGCAAGCCTCGTGAGTTTGACTGACGAAGAGACGCACTGATGGAGAAGTGAAAGTCGTTCGGCTCTGACCCCGAACAATGAGCTCCGACGTGACGGGAGCAGACAGCCGCCATCATGGAAATGTCACGGCCAACATCAGAGCCCCGGCAGCCTCCTCTTTCATTCCCTTAATCCACAATCCCTCCTCTCCTCTCCTGAGCGGCATACATATTCAGCAGCTCAAGTCCTCACCATTCTAATGAGGCCTAGACCAGCGGGCTATGAAAGAGAGGAGAGATACGGGGAGGTGGGTGGGTTTAAAAGAGAGGAGAGACCGTCTTTGAACTCCTAAAGAAAGAGAGAGACGGATGGGAGATGAGAATGAATAGATAGATGGCTGAAGTGATGAGAGAAGGAGTGAGAGGAGAGACAGATCAAATGCTTCTGATTCTTTCCTGTGGTCTTCACACAGCAGGGTTAGTTGTGTTTGATTTAAATGCCGCTTTAAGAGAGCATCCTGTTATATTTCATCACTCGACTCACTTGAGACACTTAAGACTGAAGTGTGTCTTTATGTTTGATCTATTCCGGTTTAAAAGGGATCCTTCACCCAGAATGGCAGTTTTATCATCATTCATGTTGTTCCAAAGCCGTATGACTTCATTTGTTCTCACAAACTTTTTCACTTATCGTTTTAGGCAGGTGTTTTGGTTTGTGTGACCGCCGGCAGACGAGGAGAGATTGGAAAGGCTTTTTGCAGTTTCCTAAGTATCAGAAAAAATTAAATATTCTGAGGTAGTAAAGACATTTTATGCATTGAACAGAAGCTATTGTACAAAGCGACTTACAAAAGAGAGCAAAAGCAATTCATCAAAGACAGATTCCTAATTAATGTCATCTGTCTGATGAGGTCACGTTCAGGCATACTTTAGAAACCAAACAATACAAAAATACCAGAAAATAAATAATAATTGTCTTATTTAATTGTGAATTACCAAATTCTGCCACAAATTAAATATATTAAGTTTCAACAGTATATAAACATTGTAGAAACTTACTTTCATGTAAAGCTGCTTTGCAATGATTCCTATCATAAAAGCACTATACAAAAATAAACTTCAATTGAAAAGACTGTAAAATAGATTTTTAAGTAGATGCACAATTCTAGTCCCACATCTCCAAATATAACTATAAGTAAATACTTTGTAAAATTAATGTTTTTAATTTAAATTAGATCAATTATATTTATATATATATAACTTTCTTTATATTAGCATATATTTTAAAATATATCATATTTAATTTATATTTAAATTAATTTATTCATTATGTATGTATGTATGTGTGTGTGTGTTTGTGTGTATGTATATATATATATATATATATATATATATATATATATACTGTATATACACACACACATACACACACACTCACACACACAATTTTTTTTTCCTATTATTATGAATAATTATGATATTTGCATACCAAAAAATTCCTAAACATGCTGTAAAACAGCAGTATATTATCTGCAGTCATACTAGCTATATATATATATACACACACACATTTCAGCAATCAGTATCATCTAAAATTTCTAAACGGACGCATTCCTAGTTCAAAGCCTCAAAAAGGAGACATTTTTAGCTGCAACTGAAGCAGTCTCTGGGCATATCTGCTCAAATGAATGCTGCAGTGGTGTGAAATTGGTCATTTTCAGCACTCCTACACTCTTGTAAAAGTAGAAGAGGGTGCCTGAGGTCTATTTACCCCTCCTCACACACAGCTAGCAGCGGGAGGCAGGAAGCGCGGCCTGAAAGACTCGCTGGACGAGCTATCAGAAGGGGAAGTTCCCGTTCGCGTTCGCCGCTTTACAAACCAGATGTTTTGTGGCCTGGATCTGGTTATTGGAACGGAGCGATATTGCCAAATGTGAAGCGAGTGCACTTCAGTCCGACGCTGTAAGCCAGCCTGCTTCAGATAAATGAGGGAAATCAGGATGGAGTTTTGAAACAGAGGATAGAGAGACTGCGATGCATTGGCTTGCTGCTGAGGGAGGCTTTACACACGTGCAAGCAATCCACTGGTCGTCCATTGTTGGTGTGAGCAGGTGTGTGAAAGGTGATAACGGAGTCTGCTCTGGGGTTCACCAAGGCTGAGGGATTCAGCTGCTCGAAAGCACACACACACATATACAGGCCAGCAGCCGTTAAACCGTTCCACTTAGCTGAAACCAGGTGCAATAACCCAGCACTACAGATCTTAGTTTCAGTAAAGACCTAGTTCAAGTCGCTATTTGTTAAAATTCACATCTAAGAGTTTGTAGGTGTATTAATCAATTCTACAGAGAAAGCAAGCAATGTCACATATGTAGCTGAACTAATATGATGGTATACATATTAATGCACCAAAATAACTATTTTAATCATTTTGCAGATTCGTATACGTTTAATATTGGAGGGACAGTTAATTAGTTTAACTGCA
Organism: Enteromius thamalakanensis; assembly: GCA_032357475.1. Taxonomy (NCBI): domain Eukaryota; kingdom Metazoa; phylum Chordata; class Actinopteri; order Cypriniformes; family Cyprinidae; genus Enteromius; species Enteromius thamalakanensis. The sequence continues at coordinate 18,152,510 of JAUCMT010000154.1, read as the reverse complement.
TTCTCTTATTTTTCATGCAACGTTGCATTTTTGGTATCCTTGTGAAAAGACTTATATACTTAAATGCATCTAAATGCATTGACACTTCATTGCAATTATCCTGTTGTTAAACCACTTAAAGTTTTGGGAATTTAAATACAAAGATATTTTTATTACAAAGTGTACTTTTTAAAAATTCACTCATGAAAGCATGCTCTCTTCTGAGTACACTTAACTGGCTTTTTGTTTCATTAATATTCTCTGCAAGTAAAAGTAAGACTTTAAGTACACTATAAGAATTATAGAATTACCTCAGAATTACCTTAGTACTGATTAGCTTGCAATTATTTTCATGTTATAGCTGATAACATAAAATATATAAAGTAGACATAAAACAGCACACATATATGTAAACAAACATTTTTGTGCGATTAATCATGATTAATCATTTGACTGCACTATAATGTTGTGATGCATAAATTCAATTGCAGCATTTTTTTTTTTTAAATGTGTGATTCATTTAGTCAAAATAGTTTCAAATATTAGTATCAGACATTTACATGTAATTTATTTATTTACTTGAACACAATTAATATACACCGTTATTTTGCAGTTAAGCAGTTATTTTGTATGCAATCCATCGCAGTTAATCAGTTGTCAGTACTTATTATGATATACTTATATTCTTAGATTTTCAAAATTATTATAATATATAAATATATTGAGTTATTTTAAACGAGTGTTAGATAAAGGCAATATAAACATATAAATAGGAATGCATGCAAAAACATTGAAAGTTATAATACGAAAAAATAAGCATTGGCTACTTTTTTTTTTTTAACCATACAAAAATTAGCTACATATTTAAACACTAATTGGCTCCAGAAGTAGACTCCCGTGCTCAACAGGCATATCTGTGGCTGCTAAAAGCATTTCCAGCTAAAAACACTTAATTGCTGCCGTAATCGTAACCTTGACTATTTGATTAGTTCTGCAGCCCTAAACGTTTCCTTCCTGAAACATTTTCTTTCTTTCTTTCTCTGTGCCGTAAAATGATGTCAAATGCCCATCCATACGAACAGACTTGCGCTCCCTTTTCATTGTCATACCTCACATGATATTCTAATCAGGGATTTTTGAAATCCCCCAGCATACTCAGCCCTCTTGATTTCTGTGCCAAAGAAGAGAGCGGGGGGGTGGAGAGAAAAAAAGACAGCATATAGTGTGCTTAAAAGTCGCCGGGATTGGTTGTGTAGTTCGGAGGAGCAGTCAAATGGGAACGTGCATTAATAATGCATGCCTGCCTCAAAGAGCTCTCACACAGGAAACACAGACTGGGGTTCAGATCAGGGTAAAGAGAACAGGCCTAGAGAGAGAGAGAGAGAGAGAGAGTAAAAGCCAGGAATCGCTCAGGTTTATTGGGTTTTAACCTCACAGTTGTGTTTAGTCTCATGTTGTGCTTGTCGTATTCTAATCGTCAGAACCTGTGAAACCGCTTTTAGTCATTTCCAGTAGAAACAGCGAGTTTGGAGGAGACTTACTCGCTAGTCAGTTGCAGGTGGTATTGGGGGCGGGGCATTCACATTCTACAGAGCATCTGATTGGAGAAAAAACGGTGTAGTGCGGGATGAGTCATCGCCATTTAACTTTTAGGATTACACTAGCATACGAACACCAATCAACAGGATTCGCCCCATCCCCTCAGGTTTACTTCACTATATTGAATCTAATCATGACAAACTATATCGTTGGGAAGACTCCTAAATAGATATTTCACCACTTTTTGTGCACGAAAAAAATCAACCTCATAAAAAGGAGTTTAGACCTTTGTCTTCTTATTCTTCTTAGTTGCCTTTTCCCCATCATGCTTTAGAAATCACAAGAAAATATATATCAATTAAAAACTTAAAATCGCAAAATCCATCCTTTTGAAACTCAGAAGGCAACATCATTGCGTTTTTAGTTTTCCAATCTACTCTATTTTTTGAATATCTTGTTTTTTAAGTTTCACCATTTCAGGTCGACTTTAATTCCATTCCAACTTCTGATCAGCTTTCTCCCAAACTGCACCTGGTGCTTCTACACTTAAAGGCCCTTTGTCCTCTAAGATTTGCTGGTCCCTTGGTGAACATTCAACGCTGTCGGTGAGTTTTGAGCTTCTGTAACAAACCATCGACCGTTGACTGTACCCTGAGGGTGGCCAAGAAGACGACGTAAGCGCAGCAATCTAGAAACGGATCTGGAAAGAGCAGTATGGGCGTATTAGCCCACTAATGACTGCAATAAACATTCATTGCTGTCGGTGGGTTTCCAATGGACACAACTCACTGATCAATGAATGCAAACTGCGGTGCAAGAACCTCAGTCGAAAAATCACAGGAGGAGTGAAGGGATTTCTGGGAAGAGTCATTAGTACAGTGTTATAAGGGCAGCAGAACACCAGCAAAGACTAAAGGAGAAATGTAAGTCCAACATCTCATTTGTATATCATAATAAGATGAATTCTACTATATAAGTGATATTAGACAACAAGAGTGCTATTGTAGTGAATACCAGCACAGCTGTAGACAAGAAGCCGCAGGCCGTGCTTCAAGCAAACACAGATGCTCCAGTTTTCCAAAAGCCTTGCTTTGCCTGAGGCCAGATCCCACCAATGCACTCCCTGTTCCACTTCTTCACACCACTCACATGTTCTGGTCCGGTTCGCTGTTAACATGGATAAATGGAGCGATACAAATGCTCTGAGAACTGGTAAATGTATTCATAGAGCGTTAAATCATCTGAGACGCCTCAGGAGGCGCACAGGAGCACCTTCACGCTGGCAAGCAAACTTCACTCACATCCTCTGCAGAAAATGGAAAGTTTGTGGTGCTCGTTCAAGAAAAACGTGCTTGAATCTGGCTCGCAACATTATCTGACAGTTCCCTTCATCAACACGGTTATTATCATTACCTAAAACTATTAAAAACATTTGTGTCAATCAAATAAATAAAAAAATAATAATTATAATAAAATAAAACGAAAATGTTTAATGAAAAAGCTTAAACTAAACAAAAATAAGAAATTTTGCATATATATATATATATTTTTTTTTTTCCTCAATTTATATTTATATACATATATACATATATATATATATATATATTTAATATATAATCCTAACATATTTTCATTAAATATATACACACACACACGTTTGTATTTATATATATATATATACACATACATATACATATACACACACAGTACATACAAATATATTACGTAAATATAAAAAAATAAATAAATAATAAAAAAAAACTTAAATGAAACAAAAATGTTACATGAAAAACTTAACCTAAACAAAAATGAGAAATGTTGCCTTGGCAATTAATCAAAATCAATTAACCAATTAAAAAATATATATATATATTATATATTTTATTTTTTTTATTTTATTTTTTTTCCTCAATATATATACACTCTTATATTTGATATTATATCTAAATATATTTAATATATAATCACAACATATTTTCATTAAATATATACACACACACACGTGTTTGTATATATATATATATATGTATATATATATACACACACACACAGTACATACAAATATATTATTTAATTATATTATTTATATAAAGTTATAAAAATGCTAATTATATAAAGAAAATTTTTTTTTTGAAAAATAAAATAAATTTTACAAATTTTAATGAAACAAAAATGTTTCATGAAAAACTTAATCTAAACAAAAATGAGAAATGTTACCTTGGCAATTAACCAAAATTAGTTACACAAATAAATACATACATTAATAAAATACATTATAAGTAAAATTGAAGTTGAAAAAAAAGAATAAAAAAATTCTAAAAAATATAAAAAATAAACATTTAAAATTTTATTTTTTAAAATACTAAAAATTTAAATTAAATAAAAGGGCAAATCTAAATATTAGTAAAGAACTACAGTAGAACATGAATACTAAAACAGCATCACATCACCACAACAACAAAAAAACATGACTGTCACTCCGACATAAAAAGACACTTCAACAACCACATAGTTCTTCAGGAATCTTCCCAATATCCCAGCTGTTCATCCAGATTGGATTTTGCATTTCCCTGACGAGCGCCACAGGCCAACGTGTCACGACATGTGAACAAACTTGCTCTTTTTGCAAAATATTCCTTTTTAAAGACACTGACTTTTCCTCTGTATGCAACCGAACACAGGACTGATTGAAAACTCATTCAACAAAGTTCTCAGTGTGCTCGGTGTGCTACTAAACAGTACTATTGTCTGGTGGCCGGGTCGCCGGGCTGTGCTTTGGCTGACCTCTAAACCCGGTCCAGACTTCTCACCATCGTCATGCTAAAATAAATCTGCCCAAAATAGGTGACAGCTCAGCACAAAAACCCACTCCTGCATAAATAAATGAACGTATAAAAATATAACAGTAAGCGCTGAGGAGCTAAGCAACAACTTTTTCGCACTCATCCACGCTGACCTTTCTGCACAAGCGGACAGAGAAACACTCAGCACACTCAGTTCTTATAAAAAGCTTGTTTCCCCCTCTTTTTCAGCAGGAAGAGAGATAGAATCATCTGGAAACAATCCCAATGTAATTGCCCCGTTTAGTTTGCTTTACGTGCTGGGAAATTTCTAACGCATTGACATTTTCCAGTCAGCCTAAACCAAGCTTTCCTTTTTATTTCTTTCTCCCCAGTCCTGCTCTTTCTCTTCTCTATTTGTGTTTTACAGTGGAAAGTGTCTGAGGTGAAGGAAGAATACGGCTGGGTTTGTGTCTCTGCTGCCCATATGCAGCTTTTACTATGGTGACCAGACCGAGCTGGCGCTCTGCTGTGACTCTGAGCGAGACCTGACTCACAGGACTATAATAGCATTAAAACCCACAGCACTGACCGCAGTCTTGGCCTCTGATTACTCCGACTTGGGTTTTTCAGACACAAATTGGTATTTTGCTACAGAAAAACTCTTTGTTAAAGTGAGAGCTCATCCGGAAATAAACATTTTGTCATCGTCGGTTCACCTTGGTGTCTTTATTTTGTGTTTGACAGAAGGACAGATCCAGAAGACTGCGCTGGTCACTCTTTATCATGCATTTACACAGCGCTACCTTCCGAAAAATAAACAGACCTTGTTTTACGTTGTTTTTCAAAATAGACAGACAGTCTTGTGAAAGTCAATGAAAGAATGTAAAAAAAAACTATTTATTTACAGATGAGTTATTTCTCTTATGATTTTCTATGAGTACCTTTTTAAAAAAAAGCACACTTTTAAAAGCAGCCTATTACGGAAATAATAGAGTGATAAAAGAGTGATCTGAATGTCTTTGTTTTCACTCATATTGCATGCAATTACTTTTCTGAATGAGCACACAAGCACTTTTAAGTAAATGTTTAAGTTTAAATTCATAATTACTAATAATAATTACAGCAATACTGGCAGCTGGTTTCCAGTAACTTACTGTAGATTGAGATGTATGTTATGTCCTCGCAACAGTTTGTTCAAGGGTATATGATCTATAAATGTCTTAATCTTTACAGAAAAAAATTAAATTACAGCCTTATGCAAAAATCCTGGATTCCTGGTTCCCAGAATGCTTTGCATGAGGCTGTTTTTGATAGTTTTATTCTGTAATTAAATATAAAATATACAGTAAGTTACTGGCATCCAGCTGCATAACTACAGTAAATCTGTTTACAGTTTGGTATGTAAATATGGTTATAGAAGCAAATAAAAATATACAACTTTTCATTGTTTTGTTCATTTTGTTTTGTTGTTTTGTCATTTTTTGTTATGTTTTGAAATATATTAGTCATTGCACATTTGAACTAAGTTGCATTTTAGCATTAGAAAGAAAGTTTTACTTTATCGACAGCCATGCAATGAAACATTCAAGGCCCAGAAAGGTAGCAAGGACATCATTAAAATAGTCATCAGTGGCTCAAGAAAAACACTTGTAATCGAGTACTTTACATCCAAACAATTGCACTTTAAAGTATGCCACATGATTATTAAAACAGTCATTTAAAATGTACTCTAAATTAAAACGCGATGTCAACTTAACTTTTTAAAAGTGCACTTAAAAATACACTTAAGTATTTAAGAGTTAATTCAGTGATATTCCAAGAAGGATGAAAGTAAATTAGAACAAGTTTTGCTTTGATCCTATTCTATAATATGCATCTGAATATGGATGTGAGCTAATTGTCAAATTTATTTAGCGTTTTAAGTAAGCAACATAGTCCATTTAGACAATGTGGGACAGCATGAAGATGAGCTTCAGTTTCAGATGGTTTGACTGTGATAGGGGTTGATTAGATAATCCCGCGGAGGAAATGTGAGTGTGTCATGTAAATCAGTGACTCGCGCTAGTTACATCCCCGTCTCCCTCACTGAACGCGCGGATGCTACAGGAAGTGACAGGAGAACAGTCTGACCCATTTCTGGATGCACTCCGGCAGGCTGACCTCCAGTCAGACACGAGCAGCTAAAGATGCATAAGGCAGAGAAAGAAAATAACATTGTTTCAAAACACACGAGTGGAAAAAAAGCATTGTCTTATCATATTGCAAGCACATCAATTTACGTTTTTGTAAGTAGCTGTTAATTCTAGTTATTTTCAGACATAGTTAATAAATAAAGATTATAATAATTAATATCACAATTACAATAGGGTGTCCAGTGTTAACATTAATGTATTAGCTCAATAACTGTATTACGTTTTGCAATTCTAAAATGTTTTATTTCCAGACATGCTTCTAAAATCAAATTAATATAATATTTTGTTCAACACTTCACAGTAAGGTGTCAGTTAACTACTAATATAAGCAATGCATTTATGACCTCAACTGTAGTTAATGAAAATACATTCGTTCAACGTTAACAAACACAACGTGTGATTTTAATAATGTTAGTTAAATTAACATCAACTAAGATTAATACATGCTGTTGTTAACCAGAGCTAGTTAATGAAGCTTACTGGGTAGAATAAATAAATAAGTTTACTTAAATCTATTTGAATTACATTTATTTCATGCTTCGTACACATTTTCATATTTATGTACTTAATAAGATGTCATGCAGTTGTATTTTCAGTGTGCTTAGACTCATTCTGTACTTAACGCACTTTAATTGTGCAGAAGTCGTGCTGATTGTGCTAAAATGGAGCTTTTGCAAGTATACTTTAAATACTAAAAATCTGAAGTGTTTCTAAAGGACAATATTATTTTAGGCTTATTAATAAGAAATTTGAATTTTGCAAAAGTAATACTCCAAATAAAGTGTCCTTTTTTACAGATAGAGGCATGCAAATAAAGCTAGCATTTCCCTTTTATCTCTATTTATATTTTAATTTTGGAATTTCTTCCCTGTATATTTAGCATAAACGATATTAAAATAATTCCTAATAAAACTGAATGGCACCATCCTTCCTTTCAAATCTCTCTTTTTTTGTCACTTTATGTAATGTTTTGTTACAATTTTATTTCAAAAGCTCATATTTATACAAAATCTATACATTATAAATGCTATCTGTGTAAGTGAACTATAGTTTATGATTGAACAACGCCTGAAATGAGAAAATGATATATGATATATACATGTGTGTGTGTGTGTGTATATATATATATATGTATGAATTAATATATAGTCTGTGAACTTCAGTGTTGATGCATTTGTTTGTTATTTATTATTATAAACATTATTATTATTAATATCACTTTATCAAAGTGGAAAAGATGTGTTTCATAAAATAACCCAAAACACATCGACTGTGACTGGAAACAAACTTTAAATTAAAAATGTACCTGCCACCAACTTCTGCAAATGGGTAAGAAAGTTAAAAGGGGAAAGAAAGAAATGGTGTGTGTGAGAGAGAGAGAGAGAGAGAGAAGAAGAGAGAGGGAAGGTATGTGTTTGGCCCTGTTACGTGAGGACAGCAGAGAAGCATGTGTTGGAACGGAGCCAACTGTCTGCATCTGGGTGCTGAGTTCATCGAGGGCACATGAGGAGCAAGAGCCCTTTGTATTCAGCCCGCTGCTCTCCACCGCCCCCTTGTGTTTAGCTCAACTACAGCACAACAATAAAAGCCACACACAACATATAATACACTGACTCGCTGTCTGGAGTACAAGGAGAAGGTGAGGTAAGACGTGTCGGTGGATAACATATGTCTCCCCTTCATCTAGCAAACTGCTCAGAATTATTGTCAGGTGCCCGTTTTACAACAAGCCCATTATATACACCTGCATGTGATTGAGAGCTGTCTTTTGTATACAAGTGGTTAGCCTTTGTGAAATGGTTAAAGATTTGCTTATCTTCACACAAATGTACAAACTAAATTAAATGCAAACAATTTATCTACACCAAAATAACTGCAGTTAATTAAAACCAAGGTCATCCAAATATATATATAAACTTAATTTAACATTTCTCATTTTCATATTAGGCTGATGTATACAAATATCTTAAATTGAAATTAAATGTAATTTATTTCAACATTAAAAAAACTATTTAATAAAATAAAAATAATTAAATTAACTATTATAAAATTGTAAAACAACAAAAATTAATAATAGTAATAATAATAATAATAATAAAACTAAAGTTAATTAATACCTTAAAAATAACTATAAAAGTAAAAATGTAAACAAAATATAAAAATAAAATATAACTTTTTATAAAAAAAGATGTATAAAATATACGTAAATAATTTTTTCCACTATTTTTTTTTTATTTACTTTGAGCTTATGTACTAAAATAACTAAAATAAAAGAATTTGAAAACTGTATCAACATTAAAAAAACACACTAAAAATTACAAAACAAAATACTACAAAATAAATAAAACTTTACCAAAACTTGTTTAAATGAAAACAGAAAATATTATAACTACTCAAAACATAAATACAAATGGGTATAGAAATATATATATATATATAAACACACAATTAAAAACCTGAAGTACTTTTGGAGTACTTTTTAGAATAATGCACTATTTCAGTTTTTAGCCATTTCTGACTGAAAGTTTGTATTTCTGTGTATGTGATACTTGCCAAACATAATTAAATAAATAAAACTGTGTGTGTGTGTGTTCTTTTCCATGCACAGGCCACACTAAGCCAGACACAACATCCCAGCGGCGAGTGTGGCGACCCTCTCCACAAATCCAAACAAAAACATTCGCTGCCTCCCTGGCTTTAACACAGCACCCAGCGTGCTGACTGGCCCCCTTTCCCCCTAATCCCATTGGTCATGCCAGCCACACACACCAGGGATTGGATGGGGAGTATCCATGGAAACCAGAGGGATGGATCAGGAAGTTGACAGGTTGCTCAGATTAAGGGCAGTGCTTTTTTTTATTGGGGGTTTAGGCCCTACACAACTCTATTAGCACTGAAACTAATGCTGAACTTAGCCTGCAAAACACACACACACACACACACACAAGCGCAAACTGACAATTTATTTTGCAACTGGATTTGGATTATAGACTTGCCAGAATGAAGGCGGATGTGCAGTGACTAAAAACATCACTTAACAGCTCAACAACCAAATCAACACAGCTAATACAATATGAAGTATACATGTCTATATGGCTTTATATTGTTGAGACGTGGCTGTTTACAGGACGGTTTTAGACGCCAAAACCCATTTAGAGTCATTTCAGAGCTCTTGGAAAGGGTATAGAGGGTATTCAAAACACAATATTAATAATGCAACAGAAAAAGACGGTAAAATGGTACAGTAAACACCAGTACTGTAGTACAGTAGTAGTGCTTTAAAACTAGAAATATATCAAATACTTCACAGTAAAATTATGCAATTTATGGTGAAAATTAATAGAACAAGTCACTACATAACACCATATTATTATTATCATTTCTTTTTTAATTATAATTTTATTTATAAGTTTTGTTTCTTCTTATTTGTATAATCAGTGTTACATTTAGTTCATGTTTATTGTGTTTTTGTCATGTGATTATTACACATATATATATATATATATATATACAGCAGCCAAGTAAAGGTTTAATAATAAGAATATCTTTTTAACAGAATTTCCAAATCCAGCATTGCATTTCTCCACTGATGCTTTTATTGTAAAAGTCTGGGAAGTCGTGAACACAGCTTTGTTTCCCAGTGGACTGTTAAATGCCTGCACTCCCACAACTCCCAGATATTCGTTTAGTACAGCTGTATAGATTTGTTTTCTTAATGCCATGTCAGCAACTTTCACGACATGAACGGAGTTACAAAATAAACAAGTGCCACATTGATGCAACAAAATAAAAACCAAAATACAGCACTTATTATTATGCAAGATCATTTAATGTGAAATAAAGGATCTAAAACATCCATACGTGAGCTTACCCTAGTGAAAGATATACTTAAATATATTTGGATTACACTTATTTCATGCTCAGTATACTACAAATACGTTTTCATAGTTATGCACTTCAATCAGTCAAACTTTCTTAAATGATTTATTGGTGGATATTATTCTAAAGAATATGTTATTATAGACTATCTTTTGATGAAGTTCATGTGATTACTGATTGCCAAGCTCACATTCAGTCTCTATGATCACTTTTCACCATCACCTTATAAATAAGATTTAATCCTGCCTTATATTCTGTCTTGTCAAATATCCAGTTGCTCCCAGAAGCCCATCAGAGTGCAGTGTTAACGTACCCAGTTCACTCTCATGTTTACAGCCCATCATGCTTTACTTCATAATTCAATCACAGCCCTCAGTAACAATAGAGGTCTTCCTCTGGTGTGCTGCTTCAACAGGTCCCTCATGCCTCTTTTCCCTCATCACGGCTTCCCAGAGGTTTACGTGCAGCAGTCACACTGAGGTCAGCAAGGGCTGAACTGAAAATGACCTTTCGTCCTACAGCCACCACCTGGCTCCACGGCGTATAAAAGCAGAAGAAGGGGGAGAGACAGAGGGCAAGAGAGTCTGTAGAGAATGACCAACGCTAAAAGAGGAAGAAATGAACTTGAGAGGAACCTGGATGTACAGATATCTGTGAAAACAATCCACTAGCCCTGCTGCCTCACAATAAAAAACATTTCTGATATAGAGTATAATGTAGTAGGCTATAGATTCAATTGCATGACAAATTCATAATTTTTAATAATAATAAAAAAACACTTTTGCACTGATATCATGTCCAAATCACAGTGATTTCAGGAGGTTTATTGAAATAACCACTCAAAAATATGAATCCAAGAAATCTAACTGGACTGTGGTTTGACAATTAGAAGAACAAAAACGGAGTAAATGAACCCCTTCCTGTCAACAGAGAACTGATTTTAGATCAGCATGTGCAATGTTGTGGCTTGAGACTATTCAGCTCCTTCAGGACTGAGTTGGATTGGAGGAATCTGGCATGTGTCATTGCATTTAGCTCAGTAACACACATAAATACACTCATAACTACACAAACACACCTGAAGCAACATTTCAGTCGTTGCACCACAGCGGAAAGCAAAGGTTTAGAGATGAAGGGAAGCCCCCTGGTGGTCATTTGATGTTCACACACACACACACACACACCCTGAGCTGACAGCAGAGACTGGACCCTGACCCGCACAAGCATTCGTTTCTTAAAGGAATAGTTGACCCAAAAACAGTTCTGTCATCATCCTCATGTAGATCCAAATCTGGATGAATTTCTTGGTTCTCTCAAAGTCAATGGTCAATAATATTTAATGCAGTTACTACAGAAGTCAACGGTGACCAGCCTGGTTACTTTCTTCAAAATATCTTCCTTTGTGTTCGGCAGAACAAAGACATTCATACAGGTCTGAAACCATGAAAGCGTGAGCAAATGATCGAATTTCAATTTTTGGGTCAACTATTCCTTTAACTTATAAAATCTATCAAAATCCTTTTAATGCTTTTTACTCAAATGAGGAATAAAAACGAACTATGCGTTGATCTAAACCACATTTCTTCATTTAAACAATAAAATACGTTAAATATAAAGTTATAAATTGACCTTACCCTGCTCTTCCGTATCTAATAGATCACCACAGAAACCTGCATTGAGAAAATCATATTATATTCTGATTACAATGCATACAGTTATAAATATACACACAGAATGCGTCTTAAACGCCAAACACTGACATCTGAAATATATTTCATTTAAAATACATGATATTTAGTTACAAAAAACAGGTGAAAAGCACTGCGAGCCACCTCTGACCGCCAACCTTCACTCCTCCATACAAGCCGAAGGTGGAGGCGAATGACCTTGGGCTGTATGACATTACAAGGGTACATTTCCATAGCAGTGGTTCTGCATATAACCTCAACATCTACACGGGGCTCTTTCCTTCTGCCTTTTGGCCACCAAACAGCTCTCTGAGATCAAGCAACTGAATTTTACGGCTCTAATCTCCCCTATCTATGGCAATTATCACAGGCGTCGATAAGAAACCTGTCTCCAAGTCACACCGCGGCCGCTGGGTTGGGAAGTTAAACACTGATTTCATTTAGATTATTAAAAAGACAAGAAAAAAATGATGGTGGCATGAATGTTTTAATGCATTGAAACTGCTTCTCTTTGGATTAAACGCAAATTGACACTTTGTCAAACAACAATAATAAAGCCTTGTTGTGATTTGTAAAGATTGGTTTGAATAGCTGTATTGATTGGCTGTTCACAAACCTCTGAGAATAAGAACAAGTGACACGACTGACGCCACTGTATTTGACGTCTGGGGTCTCCTGGGACATTTAATGCAGTTACAAGAATGACTTTAGGGCTGGGGGTTTGAAGGACTCATTCAGTCCTCACAGGATCATTTTCTGTCTCCAACATCTACAACTTCACACCCAGGGAAAATAAACGAGGAGGTAGTCGTCTGCTGAGTTAGCTGGCATATTAAAAAAATAATAATTCTGATGTAGTCTGGTGTTACATATGCAAATGGATTATCTGAAATCCTGAATTATCTAGAGTTGCATTGATTAGACTATAATTTAATTTGAAAAAATTGTAAATTACATTAAAAGAATTGATCCGCTCAGTATGTAAATTCTCCCATCATTTATTCACCCTCAAGGTACTCCAAACCCATACGATGAACACAAAAGATCTTCAGCAGAATGTCCAAGCTGCTCTTATACTTTGATCGTGAAGAAAGACGGACACTGTGGAGCTCTAGAAACGATGGAAAGCAGCAGTAAAGTCCACCGTGTGGCAGATGTGTTTCCAATAACAAACTGAAACCCAATCAATGAATATGAACTGCCATAACTCTCAAATATACCACCAGATCAGACCATCCCAGCTCTCCACCTGCCACAAAGCATTTAGTAGATTCATTTTTGTCTTTTCTGGAGCATGATAGGCTTGGCTTCTATTCACCTTTATTAAATAGAAAAGAGTCTTCAGGACATCTTTTATAAGTTTTAAACACTTTCCCTCAGTTTCACAGACAAGGCTGGAGTTAGTCCCAGACTAAATTGCATGTTTGAGCTGTCTCAGATGAAAACATCTTGCTCTAACATATCTTAAAACATGTCAGTGTCATTGTTCTGTGTTAAGATGCACACCTGTGATATTTTCTTATAAGGCATTTTTGTAAAAGTTGCTTAAATATCTTAATTTAACTAATACCTAGTCCTGGCTTAAGCTAAGCCCCGTTTGTGAACCCGGGCCTTATGTTGCATGCAAGATCTGTTTGAACAGACTTGAGGGTGAGTAAATGATTTTCTGTTTCATTATTCTAGTCCAAGACATCAAGTGACAACCTTAAAGCTGAAAAAAAAAGTTTTTTAGGGCTTAATTGATCATTTTCTGGGTGGTGTGTGTGGTACAGATAAGGAGGCTGTTTAGATAAAGCTGTAATGACCAGGTTGTGGCCACAAACTCCTAAATGATCCTAGAATTTGCTGGATGGGGGATGCAGGTTTCCCCAAGTTCAAAAGTTCACATTTTACAAGCACTTAAAGACCAGTGACCCATGTCCAAATAACAACTTTCCTGTTGTTGACTCCTCTCCTGCGAAAAATCTCTCCTTCTGTATGTGTTTCTCACCGAAAGCAAGAAAAAAGAAAGAAAGAAACATTCGATCGTTGCTACTGTAACTACTGTAACTGATACATTACAGAATCATTAGTGATGGGGCTATTTTAAATTAGCCGAAAGGGGAAATGACACTTGAAGTTATCCATCACGGGTATTAAACTCAAAACAAATAACACAGCGATCTCCGTTATAATAAAACGCTTTTGAATTAAAATAAGAACAAATCTTACCATTGGCTGTCGTCTCAAAATGTTTTTTGGAAAAGTCAATCCCGTCAATTTTGTCCACCATATCTCTCTTGTTTATTTTCCTTGAAGCTGCACTCTGTCGGTTTTGTTGTTCGTCCCACGTTTAAAATGAACAAGTTGAAGTGGTGAGAGATCAAACTTCCATCATTTCTGCTGTTCTCCGCACGCTCAGCGCCCTGCAAGCGTGCCTCGGGTGTGGGCGGGGTTATCTGCGCTCCGCGGCCAATCAGCGCCGC